>JAQPZY010000573.1:0-243495 GCA_029931535.1 Margaritifera margaritifera
TTCAGCTGCTGCAGGCTATTCCTGATACCAAGTCATACCTGAAAAAGACAAAAGAAATGTCCAGAACTTTGGAGGAAATGAAACTTGTGGGATAATGAACACAAAATTGAGCAGATATATGAAAATACATCTCTAAAGTATCATCACCAAAGAATGCCCCCATTGGCACTTACGACCCGTGAAATGCAGATTGCTAAGGAAAACATAATGGGGGAGTCTGCTGGACGAATCATAACCTCTAAAGTGGTCTTGTTAAAGTAGTCTTACTTTCAATCACCTGATCTATCTATGTTGTTATAAGGAAGTGATGACAAGCAATTGCCATGACAAAACCCTGACTGCACCACATATTGGACTTTGGTCAGTATTCACAACATGCTTGTATGCAATACAAAAGCACAACTTATTATGACAAACATGGATATACCACCCCCAGCCAGAAGCAGCATGCAGAGGATATTCTAATATTGTGGGAAAGAATGTGTCAGTATTAAATAAAAGGGATATTGCTGAAAAAGTTAGAATATTGAAAGATATTAATGTGAAGCGTGGAAATGAACCCAGTGCTATAAACATTGCAATGGATGGCAGATACAATTTGACAAGCATAGTAAGTCACAAAAAGCCCAGCCAGAATGCTTTACAAGCTATTGGTATTGCATGTAAAGCTATGACTGACAAGAAGTTTATCATAAGTGCTTGCTTCCAAAATAAACTTTGTTGGACTGGACCTTGGTTGAAGGGACAAGGAATGGATGTGCAATGTCTAGGTGGTCATCCAGAGTGTACAAGAAACTTATCGCCCTTTGCCCCAATATCAGAATATGATTATGGGAAAGGAAATTGGTAGTCAGCTTGCTCTACAAGGTGCACTTATAAAATATGTCACCACAGATGAAAGATCAGCTCAAGGAATAGACTATGTTCTCTGAGCTCTTGATCCCATGTGGAAAGTGCAGCAGCAAGCTGACCCAGTTCATTTGGGACAAGCTCAATTTTGACACTGCAACAAAGCAAATTTGAAACTCTGACATGTTTCCTGGAACAACTCATGCAGAAAAACAGGAAGCACAGAAGGCCCTTAGCCAGGATGAAAAAATCTAGATGTAATATGATTCTAAAGAAGCTAATGAAACAGTAATATGACTACTCTTAGTAAACACATACCAAAAGTTCTTGAATCCTCTCTGCTGTGCTAAACTGGAGACTGTTCACGGTGTGCAAGATACTCTATTGTGTGTAGTGGAGGAGTAATCAGTAACTGATGGCATCGTTTCCAAGTATCTTGGATTGCACAACGTCACTGACCTAAACATCCATGAAAGTGACAAAGAGTTACTTCTTAAAAATTTTGAAAATGAAACTGAGTGTATCAGCAAAATGGCGAAATGAAACTGTATACAGAGACTCCCGAAATGTGAAGCAGTTAAGAGATCACGGGGAGTTTCACTACCAAAACACGTGAATTATTCAAGGAATATTGTTGGTAGAACTTCTTCAACCATTCACAGATTGAATAACAACCCCTGCACATCAGCCTTGACAAAATTTGAGGATTCTGGTGTGGAACTTTCATTGCATGCAAAACATGCACTATATCAAAAGGATACTGAAACGGAATATCAAAAAACACATGTCAAAAGAAGCCAGATATTGTGAAAGGATGTGTATTCAACAGGGAAATACGATATCTGAACATTTGAAATACAACCAGTTAATTCATCGTGAATCAAATTACAATAAAGGACAGATGGATCTAAAACCCTCAACAAGTTCTCAAAGAATGCACAATTAAAAATCACATCTACCCAATGTGAGGATTTTACAATTCTGTGGGCAGGACATTTACTTATGGATTATTGTCAACCAACTCTTTAAGAGAGATACATTCTGAACATTATTAATCTTTCTAGAATTATTTTGAAGTTAACATTCATCTATTTGTGTTTTACTGTGGTGATAATTAAAATATTTATGAATTTGATACTGCTGCTGAAAGTAATATCATTATTAATAAATGTTATTAATTGAATATGATATCTTTATTATTTTTTCTATATCTTTATATCAAGTAGGCATGGCGAATATTCTCCAAGCCCCTTGAAAGCACCTCTGTTTACTGATTTCATTCTCTCGGCATTCACTACATGTGGCCTCAGCAGACAGGTGATCTTTAAAAATGCACAGAGAGTTATGCTACAGATGACTTGCTTCCAGGTTCTCTATCTCCATTTTCTCATTAAAGACCACTTGCCACATATTGCGGACTTAAACTTTATTGCATCATAACCACTAGACTTTACAGCCCTGGTCCAGATCAAACATTGCAAATTGGAGTACACTGTGTGCCAAAACAAGTTCCCTATATTTCTTGAAAAAGCCATCAAATTTGGACTTTTAGCAGGATCAAGATGAAAATGAGGCTAAAGAAGATGTGTAAGAATATAAACAATGACCTCTGACCTCATCATGATACAAGTTGACTGATACAATGCTGAAAAATTAAATTTAATGTTAAAAAGTCAATTTAATTTTTAAATTTAAAAGAAATGCAAAAACAAAATTCAATATAAAAGTGAGAAATTCAATTTGTAATAATTTTTTCAAAAATTATTTTTAACTCCATAAAATAGCAAGGGATGTACCTTTACCTTCAGTTAGTAAAGGTAGAGTAACTCTGATTTTTGGCTAGGGGAATTGGTATGCCCAGAGAAAAAAATGATCTGCCCTTTTGACAACTTATATTCTAACTATCAAAAGATTTGTTGATACACTACCTTGAGTGAGTCAAGTTTTTGGTGCAAAGAAAAACTGCTATACCAGTCAAAAGAAGCAAAATAACAGGAGATTATATGCAAGTTTCATTTTACAGGACTGCTGAACCATCAACATGCAATGAACATATGGCATAAACCCAACAGATTATTTACCTCATACATTACTTCAGAACATTCTCACTCTTTCACAAAGAACAATCAGGTTTTCGACTGTTGGCTGCAGAAAATCAATAAGGGGAGTCTAACAGGTGTATTATTCCAGGACTTCAGAAAGGCTTTTGATTTAGTCAATCATGATGTTCTTTAATCTAAGCTAAAATGCTATAAATTTGATACTAATGCCTTAAACTGGTTTTCATCCTACCTATGCAAACAGAACACAAAGAACCGCTATTGGTAATGTTCAGTCCATCTCCATGGAAATTACACATGGTGTCCCCCAGGGATCTACTTTAGGCCCACTGCTTTTTCTTATTTTCATTAATGACCTTCCACTGTGGACAAAGCAATCAAAATATAGACTTATTTGCAGATGATGCTACTGTAACTGCTTCAGGAAATGATATAGCTACTGTTGAAGCACTACTATACACTGATTTAAGAAACATTGAGAAAAATCAAATAAAATGGTTATAAATGAAACAAAAACAAAATGTATGGTAATCAATGAAACATTCAACTTCTGACAATCTGCTAAATCTGACAATAAATGGGCAACTCATTGAAAATGAAGAAAAACTCCAAGGAGTGATAGTTGAAAATAACTTAAAGTGGGACAAGCATATTGAATATGTCTGTAGGTCTCAAGTAAAGTAACTTTACTAGGTAAAATTAAGATGTACCTACCCAAACAAACTAGAATAATGTACTATAATGCCTACATTCTGCCAGTTATTGATTACTGTTTGGCAATATTGGAAACTGCCCCAAAAGTCAATTAGAAAGAATTAACAAGATACAAAAGAGAGTAGCACACCTAATAATGGATGCTCCTTTGACACACCATCTAAAACCCTTTTCCATGAACTAAAATGGCTTCAAATAAATGACAGAATTAACTTTCAAAAGGCAATACTTGTCTACAAATGTATAAATTGGAAAATGCCTGAATACATGAGAAATTTTTGATGAAATCCAAGGGACCATATGCCTTATGGTCGACCATACATGGCACGTGAACTCCCCAAACCCAAGAATGAACAATTTCGATATAGTCTTAAATATTCTGGAGCAAAGATATAGAACTCCTTGCCCACATCTGTTAGATCAGCCACTTCTGTCGAAAGTTTTAAAGAAAAATCTCAAATATTTGAAACTTTATTTTTAACTGACCTTTACATGTCAATATACCTTGTAACATCTCCTGTCTCTACTCCAACTGTCTTGTCTCTGTGCATGGTAATCCTTGTTTTTGGTTTTAGAATAGCTGAGGGCCTCAAGGGAGACTAGATACATCTGTAATCTAATTGAGCTACCCTTGTTAAATAAAGAATTATTATTATTATTATTATTATTATTATTATTATTATACATTTGGCACAAGCATTATGTCCAACTTTTAAGCTGTTCCCTCTTTGATAACTGACCCTAGAATTTTAAAGATAGATGAGTAACATGGATACATTTCTGTGAGATATAAATCTCCGAGATGTCAACTTTACAGTGGGGTCAGAAAGTTAGAAACTACTGGTAAGTCTGTGTGTTAAAACTTGCATTCTTCTCCCCCAACACACACACACATCCTAAATATGTGTGTTGATATCAGTAATGACATCAAAATGATTTTGGCGATCTGGAAAATTAGGGTCATGAAACAGATCATGTTTCACCTGTGGGTAAACTTTCCAAGTATAGTGAGGGGCTGACACTGTGGTGATTTTTCTGCACCTCATGAAGTCCACCGCTAAAGCAGAGAAAACCCATACAACAGAGTGGAAGCAATTATGAACAAATATTAGAAGATTGCACTTGACCAAATACGAGAAGCGGATTCCACACAATGTCTCTTTAGAAATCATAGCTTGTTTCTAAAGTGTCTCTGCTTCTCTTATTCAATATGGCATGCACTAAACACACTTTGTCTTGGTCATTGTTGATCTCGACTATGTTTCTTTTGAGAGTGTGGAGTTGATCCATGGATAACACTTTGTAACGTTGTTTGTCCACTGTTTGAAGGTGAAATTTGAATGACATACACATTTGCTTTCCTTCAGTTATGTCAAATTCATCGTTTCATTGTTGTAAATATTGAATTTTGACATGATCTACATGTATCATCTTGCATCCACCAGAAGGCTGAACATCAACAGACCTGTCCATCCATAGGCAGCCTGGAAAAAGTTAGGGTCTGTTATCAATGTACTTACTATTGTTGTGTCACTCTTCAGGAAACAGAATATACTGTAAACAAGAAAAAAATATGTTTGTGTGTGTGGGAAGGGGGAATAAATTCTGATGAATGCAATGTTAATTTTCTTCTCTTCTAATGTTAAAAAAGAGATCACTCATCTGCATGGACAACTGACAACTAAGCTTGTGAAAGAAAATGTATACATTAGTAAAACTGTGGAGTGGAAAGAAAAGTTGGGAGCACATAGTTGTGACATGGTCTAATAGGTCTAACAAAATATTAATGTTTCAGGTTATGCTAAATAAGATTGGATTGGTTGATGCTAAATTAAGATTGGATTGGTTGATGCTAAATAAGATTGGATTGGTTGGTTGGAATAAGATTTTTAAACATCTTCCCATCCATTTACTGAAAATGAACCTCTGTTCCATGACCTAATTTTATTCCTCAAAAAAAAGTTCTTGTAAGTATTACTCAACAATACGATACTTCATGGTAGTTAGATATACCACACTATATAATTACTTGAATAATTTGCATTCGTCTCATATAAATTGCTGTAAATTTGAACTGAACATGATTAGCAAACAGCATGCAAAAGTTGCCATTATTGAATCATGCTGTTTAGTCTATGGCCAGGAGCTAAAAAATTACTAGAAGAAACATTAGAAGTCTAAATAATCATAATGTCTTGTACTGTTACATATTATGAAATGAAATGTGGTCTGGTCACAACAATCAGAAAATCTGGATGATTTTTTTTTGTAATCGTTTTATGGTAAGAAAATTTCTAGGGTAGGTGTTTGAAGAAGTGGAGGGACTGTCAATTCAGGATCATGACACTGGTAGTTATTTCATTTTTTTATTTTTATTTTGTAGTTTTTCTTCAGCTTTAAATAACAGATTTTCAATTTAATCCCTAAGTTGTATTATTTTTGTACTTAATATCAGTTGTTCAATTGACACCCATGAATCCTGTATTCTAAATTTTTTTTGAAATGTTTTTCAAGGGGAAGAGCTCACGACCCAAAGCATGTGATTCTCAATATACTTGATCATAGGTTACTTTCCTTGCTTAAATATGCAAACTATTTTTACCTCTGCAGTAGTTAGTCTGCTACTTCTAGATGATAAAATTTGATCAAAATCTGATCAGAAATGTGGCTTCCAGAGCGGTAACAAGCTCAGTCAATCATATGCAAGATCACCAAATTAGTAAGTATGAATGTTGCTCATTATTGAACTCATCCAAGTTTTTAATGATGTAAGCAAATATTTCAAGTTTAATCTAAATTGGATGAGAAATGAGGTCCTTAGAGTGGTAACATGCTCAGCCAATCAGATGCATGCTCACCTCATTTGTATCCATGGATCTCGCTCATTACCAAACACATTCAAAATCTTAATGGCATAAGCATATATTCAAAATGTCATCAAAATTGGATTAGAAATATGGCCTAGAGTGGTCAAAAAGTTGAACAATTGGAGGCAAGATCACCTCATTAATATGCATGGATCTTGTTCATAATCTAACAGATCTGAGATTTTGAGAATATGGACTTCAGAGTGATAACAAGCAATTGTTGATGGTCAGATGCTAAATACACAGATGCATGATGGATGACAGATGAAAGGCCATACCATAAGTTCACCTTGGCCTTACAGCCAGGTGAGTTACAAATGACTTAATTTTGGCTAATTAAATCCTGATTGTAAGTAAGTTTTCATGTGGTTGTTATTGCATGTTATTATTATTGACATTACTGTTGGCAACAGTACTGATAATAATAATAATAATAATAATACTAACCATGAGGACTAAAAACAAAAACAATAAACACAACAAAACAAAAATAAATGGAGGCAACTGAGAATTAATGTGGATTAATGTGGAAAACATCTGAATGCTGTTACTGCAACTACTGCTTGCTAGGCACTACTCTGAATGTGAAGCTCACTCCACAATCACTGAAATATTGGCAAATTTGAGAAGAAATATTTGGAAATTAAAGACAGGATAGGAAGACTTGAGGAGAACAGTATAAATGATCCAAGTGAGTTCTGCTCTGCCACTGCACTCAACTACACTGCTAACCAGTAACATGAACATACAACATTCCGTACAAACAATAAACCTCTTAATCCAACAAATGTATTTTCAACTTATGCAACATGTCATTTTGTTTAAAATAGATATTTACACAAACACATATACACACCAGTCATACCAGTAAATAAATAAAAACAAATCTGCATCACCTGCTATAATGTGTATAAATTTTGCCTTTAGAAAAGATCTGAAACCATGCCACAATGTTAATATTTACAAGCTCTTCACTAATAAACCATAATGTCATATGGCATGCTTTATTTAAGAGCCAAAGTGCAGAGTCATCTCTCTTGTTTAACTTTAATTTTTGAACTGGTGCACCCTTACCTACTCAACAATAATGCCAACCAATCAACCTTGATCACAGGAAAAGAAAGACAGGAAGATGTAGAGAAGGTAGGTAGGACTGAAAGATGTAGAACAAGGAACAAATCGCTAGGCCACAGGTTCCATTTGTAACACCATCTTCTCAATGATGAACAACTTAACAAGAACTTCCTACACCACAAAGGGGTTAAGTTTCAAGCAACACAGAAGCTCATGTATAAATAAATGTATATTGAATTGAAATATTAATAACATAACGATACAATAGATTCAGTACAAACCATAGCGCACTAAATCCAACAAATCTATTTTCAACTTACACAAGTTAATTTGTTTAAAATAAATATTTACATTTTTCTTCTTAACATATCAATCAATCTGGATGAGTAATAACAGAACTATACCCAGCATACATATCTACCAATGCATACATATAAATATACAAAAATTAAAAACAAATCTGCAGCACCTGCTATAATGTGAATATACATCTATATGATTGCTGACTGACCAATGTCACCAAACTTTTTTATAGACCAATTAAATTTTCCCTTTAGAAAAGATCCGAAACCATGGCAAAATGTTAATACTTAAAGCTGTGCTTGACTAATAAACCATAATTATGTCATATAGCAGGTTTTATTTAAGAGCCAAGTGCCAAGACAGCTCTGATGTTTAATTTTAATTTTCAACTGGTCTGCCCATACTTTCTATTATCTCTTTTTTGGGTGTATATAGTTGCAGCTTGTAGTGACTCTAGTTAGATTACCCCTAACAAGCCTAAACAATTTTGAATAGCCATCACCTTGAATATGGCAAACAAATATTTCCATACCCATCAGAGATACATATATGAAATTAGATGTGAACAGAAAGTTGTATCACTTCATGTGTACCAGTAAGTACCCTGATAATCTGTTAGTCATTTACCTTGACCTTTTACCTCTTTGACCCCAAAATCAATGGCCATTTCTTACCCAAGTGCAAGCCATAAAGTTTGGTTGAGGTATGTAATGTAGAACTTTATTATATAGAAACAGTTTTTCTTCTTTCAGTCAGAGTTACCTGGACCTTTGACCTTGAGACTCCAAAATCAACTGAGTTCTACCTTAGACCAACAAATACCTACATATTCATATGAGGGATATTTAAAAAGTTCTGAATATTGATGTACTGTACAACTAAGTTCTTGGAAAATGGGATTCACCCAAAATTTTAATGCTGTGCTCTTTCAGGAAGTCTTTGAAGATTGCAGATTTCTGCGCCACTGCATCATCTTGGAGTAGATGGATCCCTCGTGTACCTATATGTGGTTGGGTGGTTTGGTGGTGTCAAGTGTTCCACTGGCAACTCTCTGATGTCCAGCAGCATGAGCAGAATCAGGCACTTTTGCCGTTGGCATAAAAAAAATAATGCATATAAAACTCTTGACAGTACAACTACATCAAATGATCTGTGGTCTCTGCTTGTTTTATTCCAATCCATTCTGATTCAAAAAATCAAATCCATGCTTCGTCACCTCTGACAATCTCATTCAAAATGTCTCTGATCACTACTTTCCTATATCTGGCAAGTAGCTGTTTGGCAATTTCAACACGATTCGACTTCTGATCAGCTGTTAACAATTGCAGGACTCATTTGGATAAACTTTTCAGAGCTTCAAATGTTCCTCAATATCTTAACAAAAGTTGACAAGATAATATAAATATCTTCCACCATATATTGAGCCTTTTCATCAATTGCCACTTTCACAGCACACCACTTCCCACTCACCATCACATGCAGACAATGGTCTTCGAGACTGGGGGGTCCTCTTCCATGGATTCATAACCATCTTTAAAACAATGAACCACCTCAAAATTGTAGAATCTCGAAGAAAAGCATTCATACACTTTATCCAAGTCAGCCTTGATATCAGTCAGAGAGTACTCTAACAGAATCTAGATCTTCCAGCATCCTCCTTTCACAGTAGCACACTTGCTTCTCCTTTGCCAACATGTGTTGGGTGTCCTGTACATACAGCTGTAGATCATATAATTTCAGAACTTTTTGAATACCTCTCATATACTTAAATATATAATATCTTCAAATAAGCATCAATGCAAGTCTGATGAAAATATCATTCACTATATTAGATGCATAAAATCACAAACAAATACGCGTCAGCCATATCAGAAAATATTACAGAAGCTAAAATAAAAAATAAAGTCAAGCATACAATACAAATATATATCAACATGTACAAGTCAACACCCCTGCTGGCACACAAGACATAAATAATAACGTGGACAAAATGGATGATTGCAATATCACCTATGTGACCTTGACCTCAACCCTGACATCAGTTTGTGCAATAAATACACCATATGGATGATTACAATATCAGTGTTATTGACCTTGACCTTAATGTATGCAATAACATTATCAAAAAGGTATAGATTCCATGACCAACTGTTGAATCACACCTTTTCAGTAATTTCAGAGAATGTAAATCATTGTGATGGTGACTAAAATCCAGAGTCTTGAAATCCTAGTGTGTACATTTAATAATTGCCAAAAAACACACCAGTTATATTAGAAAGAGAGTCTATTGCATCACCTATCTAAGGCCAAAACTTCATGCCATTTTTAATCCCTAGTAGAATCAAAATATGCACAGGATTTTTATTTTATGAAATAATATATTAAACAACAAAGGTCAAACACTCTTTATAAATATTTGAAAGACTTAATACCACAATACCGGAATCAGTCACATGCATTGAAAGAAATCATTTGGATCACAGAGAAAGTCAAAGGATGAAAAAGAACTGCAATTATATTTTATGGTTAATTGAAAAATGTCAATTACAATGTGTTATTGACTCTGACCATGACCTTGTCATCAATGGATGCAATAATATAACCAAAAAGGCCTAGACCTAGAATCCATGAGAAACTGTTGAATCACACATTTTCACCTATTCCTTCTAAATGAGGTGCCTTTTGAACCCTACCCCACTCCCCCCATATAAAACTTTCTTGAAAGTAGGACCCATCCATACATTTTAATCCTAAATGTACCGGAAACTTTATGCCAAATGAGGCACAGCTCTATAAAATGCCAATTCATTCTAAACCTAACACTAACACAATGGTATCTAAGTCTAACAGACCTACTCTAAAGCTCTAACTAAGATAGCTAAGTAGTCAACACTATTTGCAAAACCAAAGCGCAAATAGTAAGAAAGAGGCCAAATCATGCACCAAAGTTATCCGCAAATAAAAATGCAAAATCATGAATAAAAAAATAAAACACAAGTATCGAGTCTTTTCCTAATTGACTTGTAAGCTGTGCCTCGTCTCTACCTAAGTCCGGATTTCCTTACCATAAATATAAATGTTTAACGGGTACTGCAGGCCCTTACCTATCCCCCACCCCACCCCCCTGCCTCCCAGAATGTTACCTCCACCCACAAGTAACCCGTACCCCCACTGTGCCCACCCCCTTCCTGCTGTACCCTTTCAATGACCTATTTTGCAGGCACCTCATCCTAAATCCCCAATTTTTATGTTCCTACACAATTTTCTTAAAAGTAAGACCCTGGGTAGTTCCAATCATTGTAGAAAATGTGAAAATGGAATGACCTTTTTAGGGAGTATGTAGCCACGTCTCAGATATCTGTCCCAAAATGGTACAGTGACGCCATGCATTTAAATTCAAAACTAATGTCTCTTGGGCTTCAGGTACAGGTCTGATAGATGTGCCAAAAAAGACATGTGCAAGGAAGTGCATTACAATAGACCTGGTACTTGCAGCAGGCACAATAGGCTCTATACATGGGAAAAATCAATTGCGGCTGTCAAAAAGAGGGTTTTGCTCCAAATAGAAGTGCTGTGTCAGGGAAAATCAGTACACAATAGAGGAACAAATGTAATCTCTGAACGGACTTTTCCTCCTGGTAAATCTACCTCTGATCTGCAACCTCCAGCAGCATCTAAATGATGCACAGTGTAAAACCAATCAGCAGTGCCTGCTATAATGTGGATATAAAGCTATATGCATGCTGACTGACCCGGTCACCAATGCTTTTAAAACCTGTGCTTGAATAATAAACCATAATAACTGCTTATGGCATGTTTTATTTAATAGCCAAAGTGCAGAGACATCTCTCTTGTTTAATGTGACTTTTGAACTGGTGCACCGTTAACATGTATTGTCTCTTCGACTATATACAGTAGTTGCAGCTTTCACTGACTCTGGTAAGATAACCCTAACTAGTTCTAACCAATTTGGAATAGCCATCACTTTGAATATGACAAATATTGCCATATCAAGCAGACCTACTATACACAGGTGTAGATGTCCACCATGCACTAGGTATATCATGTAGAAAAAATGTTCTTGTGCAGGAACCATTTTTTTTCTTTCAGTTACAATGACCTTGACCTTTGAGCTTTTGAGCCCAACATTAATAGAATTCTTCCCTACTCCAAACTGCAAGCCATCCACAATGTTTGGTAACTGTAGATCGAGGAGAACTAAACTTACTGTGTGGAGACCACATTGGTAACAAACGGACTGACAGACAGATGGATGAACAAAACAAGACAGTCTCCTATGCCTTGTCTTCTTCTCTTCTGTCCTATTCCATACCATGAAGTCTGTTCTTGTCCTGTCCCATGCCATGTTGTGAGAGACAATACAGCACAGGACAATACATGACATCACATAACAATACATGATAGCACAGGACAATACACGATAGCACCGTACAGACCAAGACAACACAAGACGGCACAGCAGGACAAGGGATGGGATAAGACAAGACAGCATGGCTCGGGATGGGACACGACGGGACAAGACAAGACACACAAGACTGATGTAACACACCAGCAGATGCAAACACACAAGCATACACACAGGCACAGATCTCCATACAGACACACAGACATACCCAAGGTCCATAGCCTGGAAGAGAGAGCTTTGATGAGGCACCAGACACACCTCTCTTTCCCCACTGAAATATCCCTCTACACCAGCAACCATCCCTGACGATGGTCCCACTGTCTGGACTTCACAGTCCAGATTGGAACCTAAAATCGCTAGGTCAGACAGTTCAAAACCAGCTGATGCTTTGGATGCACTTTCTGCATCCTGCTCCAAAGTCACAGTAGATGGATCCTCCAGAATCACCTCTGAGACAGGGGAGGGGTCTGACAGGGGGTCAGTGAGATCCAGCAATGAGAGGACATCGACCACAGTCTCTGCATCCCTTGCCAGTTCTGGAGTCTGCATCTGAAAAAGATTGTAAAAGTTTATAAGCACAATGAGATGTAGAGCCACTCACCAACTGTTGGTTAATAATGATAGTATCAGAGCAAAAAAGCAGTGACCTGCTCAGAGTTTTTGATGCCAGGTTCGCAATGAGAACAAAGTCCTTATTCACAACTGTAAGATCAATGTTGGGTCTTATTCCAATGGTCATAAATTAGACAGGTGTCTGTTATATAAAAGAACATTATTAAAAGAATTTTCACTGGGGATAAACAAATATCCATTTTGAACATGTGTTTGCTATATTGAGGTGTCTGCTATGGCAGGTTGCACTGTATTTACATTGTCCACATTCAAAATGAAATGTCACTTTGTGAATGAAAACAAGTTTCTATTGGATCTAATAATCCTGTACTCTTGTAATGTTCATTTCTTTATTCTGTCTATTCTCATTTCTTTGTGCATTGATATATTTTGTAATTCCCCTATATGTCACTTTTCTTGTACATTCATTTATTATTTTGTTCATTCATTCACTTGTTCACATATTTACTCTCTGACTCTGCTCCTATATGTATTTGTTTGTACAGTCCTTCCAGTACAGAAAAATCTCACCTATTCACATGAGCTGCTCATAAGTTGCACATGAGAAACTTGTTAGAAACTAGTGTAAACTGGGTAGATTTTGCAAGCTCATGTGTGCAGTTTGTTAGATCTTGTGAGCCACTGAAAAACTATCCAAATTTTCTCATGTGCAGATTTTGCTCAGGTGAGAATTTGAATGTTCACATCAGAAAGTATACATTACATCTGACTATGCTTGAAAATAAGGCAGAGTTCTAATTTCTCATGCGAGTTATCTTTTGTAAAGGATGACCAGCAAAATTGCCAACTGAATTAGATCATTATTGGAAGTCTAAGTAAAATTAATCAGAAAAAATCAACTGTTCACAAAACCTGAGACTCTAATAACAACACACGTTAGACTCGGGTACAATCTTAACACAGTGATAATTGAAACTTCCTGCATGGAAAAATAATTGCTTAAGATTTTTTCATGCAAAAATATTCTCAGGGAAATTAATTTTGCATCAATATCACTTCCCTCTCTCTCCACAACAATGTTTATCCTGATCAGCTAGGTTTTATTTGTCACTAAAAAAATGTTTATCTCAACATTGTTCTATTTGACTAAATGATAATCACTTTTCACAACCAAAGATTTCTCAAAAAGGATATATTTTTAAGGGGGTAGACAAACTTTTAGAAGACCACAAAACAAGTAGAGAAATTCATTCATTTTTTTATGCTTCTTTTACAATGATTAATATAACATTAATTGCTCTTTGTGAAGATTAATATTCTGGCTCATATTATGGTCACTTGACTAAAATGCCTCTTCAAACTTTTCTGGGAGCTGCAGTAGTTTAGTTGGCAGATCACTGGACTTGAAATCCATAGGTCATTGGTTTGATACCAGCCCAGATCAGCCCTGGTCAGCAGTCTGGGGTCCTTTGAAAAGGCACTTTGCCCCCATTTCCTATGAATATAGCTAGTCGTGTGTTCAAAGTAACATTCAAAACCAACAAAGCAACCAACGTCAAACTTTCCTAGTAAGTATATTTTTATCAGGAGTCATATCATTCATCAGATGAATGGTGGAAGATTTTTTCAAACATTCTTTATATTATGGACACGAGGTGAAAAACACTAGGCCGAGTATTTGTAGTTTATAAGGAACTCAATAGTTCATGATACTATCTTCTGTGATGCTTAGACAGCATGAACATGCTCATTTAGCCACAGATTTTTAATCCATATCTTTTGCTATTAATTTGTTCCTTTTTTTTTATTCCTATGGTTTAACTCTATATATATTTTTTCCAATTATGACTAATTTAAGTTTTTAGCAACCAATTACAACCTATCCACATACACACACAATCTCTTTCATGTTGTTATACATTATTTACATTGTACCAAGATACATATTGTACATATAACTGGCTGCTGCTGTTCTGCATTCAAGTTTTTTCCAGTGACTAGCAAACATGGGTTTCACCAACTTTTGCATGTAAAGATTTTAGGAACTTTTATTCAAAATATATAGTTAAACAGTCACAGAATCACATTTAATAGTCTTAAATATTTGATGATCAAGAAATTGCTTTAATGGTAACTTAGGATTGTTAAATTAAATAAAACCATCAACAACAACTGAAATTTAGATGGTAATAGCACGATTGCACTTTGTGGACCCCAACCATCATTGTATGGCAGGGTTTCACTGTATTGTATGCATAGCTGATGAGAAACTCAATAGTTCATGATATTCTATTTCTGGTGATGCTGAGACACCATCGACATGCTCATTTAGCCCCCGAATTTTAATCCTTGTCTTTGCTGTGTGTTCCCTTTTTTATTCCCATAGTTTAACATTATATATAAATATTTTTTCAAATCATGAATAATTTCAGTTATTGGCAACCATTTACAACCTCTCTCTCTCTCCCTCTCTCCCTCTCATGTAGTTATACATGATTTACCATGATACCTATTGTACAATTAACTAGCTGCTGTTGTTCTGTATTCAAGTTTTCCAGTGACTAGCAAGCATGGGTTTCACCAACTTTTGCATATATACATTTTAGCAACTTTTATCCAGATATATAGTTTAACAATCAAAGAATCGCATTTAATAGTCTTAAATATTTGATGATCAAGAAATTGCCTATGGTTCTGAAAACTCAGGATTGACAAATTAAATAACCCCCCAAAAAACAATTGAAATTTAGATGCTTCACGCAATATATAGTATTAATAAATTTCATGCATCATTGGTATTACATTATTGGTTTTTAAAACTTTATTTGGAAAACTAAAAAAAGCTTTGTCTGTTAATTTATAAGGGCAACTATGTAGACAACTCGCTGCTCCAATGTGCTCTGCCAGTAAAAGTAAACCATACCCATTTAATAGAGACTACCTCAAACATATGGTTATTAGTGGATGCAACTCCACAAGAAAGCATAGTGTGCTGAGCTATTCTATGCATGAAGCTGCAGCAGCTCCGTCAGAATGTGTACAGAGACAGTGGAGAGACTTTTTCATAATCCTCTTTAGAATCTCTCCAGCCCCACAGCATTGCATTTAGGAATGAAAAACTTCACTAGCTGTTTTGTATTCCACTTATTTTTCTGTTTATCTGCTGTTGGCTAAATTTTGGAATGTGCTTTCTTCTGTTTCTACTTCAAAAAAGATTCAATTGCTAAATTTCATTATCGACACCAAGTCTTTATATACCAAAAATATGCCCTTTGTTATAAAAAGTGTCCTTACCTTCAACAACAGTGCCCCTTTTGAAGCTTGGACACTTTCTGTCAAATCTAATCAAAGTCTGTTGTGTTGTTTTAGAAGAAGTTGTTCAAGTTTTGTCCTTTATGCCAGAATGCTTCTATCAAATCTGGCAAATTCTGGTGAGCACTGACTGAGAAGAAGTTGTTTTCAGGTTGTTCTATTTTAATAAGAACGGCCACATTTGATCACAGATTGGCATCACATTTAAAAAATGTAAAGTCATCCATGTAAGAATGTTGTCAAATTCTGTTCAGCAATTTGAGAAGAACTTGTTTAATGGTTTTTCTATTTTTAGTAATGGCAGCTATATTTGATGGTGGATTAGCATCACTTAAATAAATCTGAAAGACCTTCACACAGGGTGCTTTCCATCAAATTTGGTCAAATTCTGTTCAGCATTTCTTGAGAAGTTGTTTAAATATTTTTTATATTTTTAGAAATGGTGGCCATATTTAATGGCAGATCAGTATCATCTAAATAAACTTGAAAGACCTCCATGACTAGATGCTTTCTTTCAAATTTGGTCCAGTTCCTTTGGGCAGCTTTGAGATATAGCATGTTTCATCTTCATCTGATTTTTTAAATTTAAATAACATTCATTATCATTGGTTCTGGGATGATTTCATACAACTAATTATATTGGGGTGGGGGCGGGGGTGGAAGATAACTTTCATGTTTACTTGATATGTGTAACATCCTGTTTATATCATATTAGATAGCTGCAGTGTAACATGTACCAAAGTCTACAGTAACCAAGTTTTGTGTCATTTGTTATGTCTAGTGGGTTGAAATGAGCAAACCTTTTATTAAAAGGTATTAGTACTCAGATATGAAACAAAATCAGAATTCACTTATTATAATATGTAATACAATGTTTTTTGCCAAAACTTGAGATGAAATAAGATGTAACTGCTCAACAAATATGTAACAAGGACAACAAAAACTCATGCCTTTCTTGCATCTCACTGTATAATTTCTTTTTCAGAATTATGTACCCCATAGATGAACTAAATGACACAAATTATGGAAATGATGATAGATGGTTAGAACCAGTACACTTACGGTTATGCACAAAACTGTGGGTCTTTGTGTAGATGGACAAACAAGTTGTGTAATCAGGGTTCCAAATATTGGGGTGCACACATGCATGACTTTGATTCTCTCCGCAAGGTGTGATCTGCTTAGGTGCTTTAAGTTGTCAAGATGGATTAGAGTCTATACTATGTATGATTAAAAGTAATTTGGACAGGATTAAAGATGTTAATTGATTATGGTTGGATTACTCCAGAGCTGAAGTGGCATAAAACTGGGTCAGTTTTACTTCAGTGTTTAAAGTTTGTCAAGATGTCAAAGTGTGCATTATCTCCCAATGCCAAAACACCAAAATTGAAGCAACTGAATTATCACATCAAATTCATTGATGGATGGAAATGGGAATTTCAGTGGATGGAATCAAGTTCAAAGGGACATGAATATGTATTCTGCTCTTCCTGTAAAGCTGATTTTAAAATCTGTTATGGTGGCAAGAATGACATCATGTGTCATGCAGAAACCCCATTACATAAAAGCATATTAACTGCAACAACAAATATGCCATCACTTTAATCCATGTTCACATATTCTGCATCAAATGTGGACAAAGTTGCATGTGCTGAGAAACTATTTGTCAACTTTACAGCCAAACAATCTCCCGTTTCTGGTAGCAGATCATTTTCAGATCTCATTTGGATGAGAAAGTCACAGACATGTGCCACAATGAAAAATTCACCATTCTCACTGATGAGTTAAATGATCAAGGGGATAATAAAATGCTGACAGTCTTAGTTTGTGTAAACAGGATATCCACAAGATTCCTTGGAATACCAACTTGTAACATTGGATCAGCAGAACTCGTCTTTGCATGCTTGGATAAAATATTCTTGCAAGTATTACGCAAGTTTAACTTTTTAACTTTTCATAAGAAATCATGATCACAATTGTATTATAATTATAATAATAATAATAATACATGTAATATCAATAATATGAATATTATGGATACAGTACAGGAATCCATAATGCCTTGGCTTGAATGAGGATTTTGTCTTCGTTTGTAATGCTAGTTAAGTGATAATCATTTACTGGATTTTATTGTTGTTGTTAAAGGATGGTGATAGTGATGATATTGATGACAACAAAGGCATCTGAAAATTAGGCTTAAAGTCAAAAAGGGTGTGATGGTATAATGCATGCATCAGTGCTTCATGTGGACAATCTTACTGACATTAAAACAACATTAGATACTTGGGAGTGCAATCAAAACTCGCTAATCTGATTAGGTAGGTCATCTTATCTCCCATGATCAATATTGATAATTATTAGCTATTGATGGGTGAACAATGAAACAATATTATTAGTCTGCACCACTAATTTGAAATTAAAAGCAGTGATGGGTACCTTTGAAGGAAAAGTTCACCCCAGTGGTTGTTTTTTTAAACTGTTTCAGTGAAATTCGAAGAGAATTATATTGATAGAAGTGTAATTTCTGGATTTAAATCTTATGGACATGTAATATTTCTTAGAAATCTCAACTGCAGCATAAAAAACAAAGTTTATTAGAAATAAACAAAGTTGCCTTGTATTATATTTCAATTTACCTATTGTATATCCATGGCAAGTAAATTTCAAAGTTCTAATGTTTTGTATTTTGTGTGGTGAAGCTGTCTGAGAAGTTCATGACATTAACCCAGAATGAGAAAACTGTACTAGTCTGGAATAAGAAATTTGGGACTACATTCGGACTCCCAAATCAACCCAGAGAGTACCAGTCTTGAGCAGTTTTGGCAGACAGTCAGCAATCTGAAACTACCCACAAGCAGGAAACAATTTAAGCTTCTTGGTGGACTCAGTAGAGTTGTATTGACATTGCCACATTCCAATGCAGACACTGAAAGGACATTTTCCATTCTGAGGAAAATTCAGATTGACTCTAGAGGAAATCTGGATCCAGTGACAGTTCATCATCTTTTTAGTTTCATATTGATTATAATTTGTTTGGATAACCATCTGATGTATTTCACAATCATTGTTAAAAAGCAAAAATGGTATGCTGCTACATCTGCAGCATATTAATGGCTACAGTTTCCATATCCTGACCTACATGTTAGATATAAGAACCGAGATTTGTTCTTTGCATCCTCTATAATTACACAATCACAATATCATTTGGATATTTTTCAATGATAATGTTGAAATTGTTTGAAAATTATCTCATTGGTGTCTTGTGTTACATCTTTTGTTCAACCAAAAAAAATATTTTGTTTTACACAACACACGTAAGGAACTATCTCCTTTCATACAGAAATAAATATCAGGTGTTTTATAATTATGTAACCTGGACAAGTTATAATAACTCTAAACAAATTTAAAAAGTGAGTCTGAGATGTAACACAAATTTTACGACATCAAATTCTGTACCATTTATCTATTCATTATTTTTGGAAAATATGTAAATTTTAAAAAATCTTATTTTAAAAAGTGATATATTTTATTCAGTTCTAATGTTTTGTATTCCCAAAGATAAATTCAAGTAATTTGGGAACAAAACAAGGAGTCTGTGAAGGAATTGAAGGACTTTACAAAGATAAAACAATTTTTAAAATTCAAGTTCTCAAGGCAACCCATCAAAATCACAGATTTTTCAAGGTTGTATGAACGATGTGTAACAATGACCAAACCTACCAAAAAGGCTTATCTGCACCCATTCCCTGAAACTCATTTTTAAAGTCATCAAAAAAAGCCTGTTGTACTGATTTAAAATGATATATAATTTGGCACAGGACTTGCCTGAAAATACGTACAAATGTCGATAGGGCCATTTTTACAATAAACTACCAACAAGGGAAATAAAGGCAACATTAATATTAACATCAATAAAATGAACAAGCTTTTGGCAAGTAATTTTCCATAATGGGTTCTATACTGGACAACAAAACCATAGATTAAGTTTTTAGATCTTATGACCTTTGCGCAATACAAGTTTTGACCTTTAAAACAAGGACATAAAAGTATTTCATTTTCTCTCTATAACTTGCACTGAGTAGATAAATGCCATGGACATGATTTTTAAGGCTAAATATTTGCTCAGGACACTGTTAACAACAGCAGGGGTACTGTCCTGACTTTCTTTACATTACAATGGATATATTTTCAACACCATTTCAGGTGAAATACATACCTCAGAAACTCTCCTCCGTGCCATGGCCCTTGTCACTACTGTACCGCACACACCACTATGGCAGAGATAGTAATTCCTCAAGGGAATAACCATTGTTGCAACAACTCTAATTTCTATCTAAATATTCTTAAAGATGGACAAAAATAGAGCGCTATGGAGGATTTCAGGCACTACTCAAAATATTACTGAAAAAGAAAAAAATACAAACTAGTACAACAATACTGCATTTAGAACTATTTGAGAAGAAGAAGAAAGAAGGAGAGAAAGAAAAATTATATTTTACAATTACAGACTCTTTGCCGTACACCTGGATACAACCTAACTGCAGATGCCTCTGTGGCAGCAATAGTAGTTCTTCATGGGAATAACCATTGCTACCACTACAACTACATGTATTCCTATATAAATACTATCAAAGCACAATATTATAAAATTATAGACTTTTATTTAGGTGAATATCAAGGTTTATGAACCAATAAACATCATACTGACTGATGTGAAGAACCGAGATTAATATGATAGGTTTACTTGTTCCTAAATCTTTATCTTCATCAAAACAAAGTTCTGCAATAATGTTTTATTGCAACATGATATAGAGAACAAATTAAAAAATCTGCTTTAGAATTCTAGATATGCTATTTCAACTGCACAACACTAAGAACATAATATTGTGACATCACATACAAGTTAATAATATCATGATCATGTGACAAGAATAACCGAGGCCCCGGGTGTCCAAGTGGTCTAAGGCACTCGGCTTTTCAGATCACTGACACCTCTCCTCTGTCCACGTGGGTTTGAGTCTTCGGCTGGGCCAACGTGGGTATGTGAAAAAGCTTGCCAGTAGCTTCCCGTTGGTCGGTGGTTCTTCCCCGAGTTTAACCCAGGTTCTTCCTCCACCAGATATATACTGGCCGTGAAATATAGCCTATCGTGCTGAAAAATGGTGTCAAAACCACAAAACCAAACCAAGATTAACTATGCAACATAAGGAAATATCAAATCATATGATGTTGTGTCATCCAATGAAAAACCATCCTTCACAGGAATCACGAGTTATTGTCATTGTTTTTGATGTTATTATCATCATCATCATCATCATCATCAAAAACAACACATGGTGCCATTGAACACTCACCTGCAAACAGCAGTATAAAGCTTGTGACACCTGTATACAATGACTTACCACAAGAACAACAAAGAAAACAAATACAAGTCATACAAGTTCAAAACTTTTTAAAAAGCAGAAAATTTGCTTTAGAGGCATCAATTAACCCAGTCAAATATACCTTCCTTGTACATGCCGTAAGATGTTATCATAAAAAAAATCTTTACTCCCAAACCCCTTAGAAAAAAAAGATTTTCAGTAATGTTAGCAACAACAAAACAAAGGAAGTGGGGTTTGGTTTGGTTGTGTGGGATTTAGCGCCATTTTTCAGCACATGATAGGTTACACCTGTTGGCCAGTATATTTGGTGGAGAAAGAACCTGGGAAGACCCCAGGAACAACAACTGATCCATAGGAAGCTACTGGCAAGCATTCGCACATACCCACATTGGTCAAATCGAGACTCAAACTTGCATGGACAGAGACGAGATGTGAGAGTGACATGTAAAGGCCACCCTGAGCCCCAGAAAGAGAGAGAGGGAGACATATCTTAACCGCCATGATATATGCCTGTAACCTGTAGTATGCATAAATAGTCAAGAGTCCTGCTTAGAGCTCAGTAAAACTATCTTCAGCTCTTGTCATTGAGGCAATTAAAAGGCAAGTGTCAGAGGTGAACAGCCACCATTTCACAAGATTACTTAAGTGGCTGATAATAGCTAAGTCCTTTGTATACTGCTGTGGGAGAACTCGTTAAAATAATTTGCTAATTTGCATAGCTAAAGTACACTAAATGAAACAACCCAATTCATTTGAAGTCCAGTAAATCAAAGAGACGTGTGTTGAAGAACAAAAGTTGTTACACATCATTGCCTTGAATGAGAATTATTAAACCATCTTTATTAAAGATTTTTGGCAAGTTCGTGATCATTGGCAACATTTAATTGAAATCTGAGTTTACTCCATATATAAAATGCAAAACCTGATTATTTTGGTAGTCCGAATAGTGTACAAGACTAGTGTGATTTATCTTTTAAGGCAAAATGTTGAAATGTAATTGTGATTCAGGGAAGGAAAAGCCATTTGTGAAGCAAGAATAGCCCAGCAAAACTAAATTTCAGAACTCCAGGTTGACAAAGTTTGACTTTGTGAAGTGCAGCAGCAAGAGAGCATTTTATTCTTTACATGTATTGCAAACACCATATCGGCATTAGCCATTCTGCTTTGCACATACTGCAAACACCATATAGACATTGGTCATTTTTAAATGTATGGCATCCGTCCACATAGCAACTATGACTAACATCGGGACAATGCATTAATGTACAGCTCAATCCCAAAAGCAAGTTACAGCTTTAAACAATCATCAGCAGACGATATCACAAGAGCTTAAGTACTTTTCTGCAAATTTGTTCCAATCTGTTGTTTTCAGTTGCAGATCATTTTTCAGACATGTGTATGGAAATGTTCCTGGATAGCAATATTGCTAGCAAATGCAGTTGTAAAAGGACAAAAGCAGTGACTATCATAAATAATGCAACTGTACCAATCTTGGTTATGCCAAAATAACAAATATTCCATCCTGATTGATGAATCTAAAGACAAGGGAGGTGACAAGACCGTCACTATTGTGACCCGGGTGTACGACCATGCTGTGAATAAAGTTTGTCATCTACCTTCAGGAAAACCAAGATATCATAATCTAACTTGGGTGGCCACTGCATGTTTGACACTGCACCACAACAGTGCAGTTGCAGAAAGATCATTTTCTATGCTGAGAAAAATTAAACAAGATCTTTGGGGAAGTTTTAACAACAGTACCATAGTCTTCAACGAGATGAACACCAATGCCAATTGCATTGCCTTCAAACCCACTAGTGAACTACCAAGAGCAGCAAAGACTGCCTTTATTCCACAATCCAATGGATGTTAAAGACAGAAACTTGGTGTATTTTCTTATTTAATGTGTGTGTGGTTGTGATTAGTGAGTGTATGCGCATACATGTGTGTGAGTGGTGATGACATTGGACAATGTGAAGTCTATCAACTATTTTTTGTTTGTAAGTGTATTAAATGCTTTGAAGAAAACATATTATTTTCATAAATTTAAATTTGAATTTCAGTCATTTTATATAGGCTCAGATGCACCGACCCCACTTGGGGCATGAAAACACTTTCTGGGACTATGCTTCCTAATCTCATTTGTCTATGTCAGCCATGCTCACAATACTGGATGTCAGATTGGCACCAACTTCATCCATGTCCAAGAAGTCTTTTGGTGAAACTCATGTCGATATGACCATCCATCAAGGTGTAGCAATAACAAGATTTTGGCCACTGTGGAAAATTTTTCATTTGGGATCAACTAGATGTCATAAATAGTCTAGCAGTGAAAACCCCAGGTTGATATGACTTTCCACTCAAGAGGAGTAGTGGTAACAAGATTTTCAAGATGAATGCTATGGTTACCATATTGAACATCAAATTGGCACCACATTTACTTAGGACCAACTAGACGTTATAAGAAGTCTTCTGGTAAAACCCCATGCCAATATGACTTTCTGTTCAAGAGGAGATGGTTTTATGGGTTTAACGCCATTTTTCAGCACATGATAGGCTATATATGGCAGCCAGTTTTTATCTGGTGTAGGAAGAACCCGAGAAAATCCCGGGAAGATCCACCAACCCACGGGAAGCTACTGGCAAGCTTTCTCACATAACCACATTGGCTGAGCCTGAGACTCGAACCCACGCGGACAGAGGTGAGATGGCAGTGATCGGTAAAGGCGAGTGCCTTAGACCACTTGGCCACCTGGGGACCCTCTGTTCAAGAGGAGAAGCTATAAAAAGATTTCAACATGGCTGTGATGGATGCCATATTGGAGGCCATAGCACCATTTTCATTTAGGACCAACTAGGCATCATAAGAAGTCTTTTAGTGTGAAAATCCCATGTTGCTATGGCCATCCATTCCCATTCAGGGTGAGTAGTGACAAGATTTTCAAGATGGCCACTGTATCATCCATATTGGATATCTGAGCAGCACCATTTTCATTTATGAAACTGAGGTTGCTGGTCCTAAACCAACCCTGTCCATCCTGGATTGTTTGCTGTGGTCAGTATATGGGCAAGGCACTTTAATCCTGTCATTCAGTAAATACATAGTCTTTTCGGTGCTGATTTGATCTTTAACACCAATGAAAAAATGAACAAACTGTTTAGATCTATATACAACATATATGGCAATAAATGATGGTCAAGAAAGGCTGGGACTGTATTATGATCAAACATAATGCCAATTCCCTTAAGTATAATTTTACTTCTCTAAAAGAAAGTCTTGAATCATTGGAATTTTAAAATTATTAAATGTTTTCAGGAATGGGAAAAGGGAAGAGGTATAAATAACAGATAAAAGAGAAATTGGGAGTGTTTTATATCCTATCTGATGCAAATAAGCCAGTGCAACTGATGATGATAATAATTACCATCATCATCATCATAAAGAACAATACTGAAAATAAAGATGCAAATTCAGTGAAGTTAAGTCTCTTGCCTAACATGGACCTTTAAGACAACTGCCAAGTTACTGGGCAGACTTAAAAAAAATGTCAAATTTCATTGCCCTATCTTAAAAAGGCTTGGCGCTATCTTTATGACTTATATCATGAATCAGGTCAACAAGTGAACTTTCACCTCATTAGTAAATATGGATATCATTTGTTATTGAAACCAATTGAGATCTTGATATTAGCATATATTCAAAGTATGATAAAAATCAGACGAGAAATCTGACTGACAGAAAGGTAATAAGATCACTAATCAGATGCAAGATTACCCACTAGTGTGCAAGGATCTTGCTCATTACTTATCTTGTCAGAGTATCTTAATCTTATCAGAGTGGTAACATGCTCAACCAATTGGATGCAATATTAACTTAACATTTGAGAGTCATGCTTATTATGGGCCGTCCATATATTATGTCTAGCACTGTGGGGGGAGGGGGGTCCATTCTTGTGTAATGATGTCTGACAATGGGGGGGGGGTGAAAAATGTGACGTCACAAAAACAACACCATCACCATCAACCAGAATTCAGAATGCAGTGTTGTATTGTTGTATTTCAAACCAATTTTATTTTTTTAAATTTTTATGGGGGGGGGGGGGGCAAGCTTTGTGATGTCGTATATAAGATGGAGTCTGAGTTTTTGTGACTAAATGTGACAGAGGCAGGAGGGCGGTAAAAAATCTGCAAAAATTGCATGATGTCATATGGATGGCCCCTTACTGAATCAATCCAAGATCTTGATATAAATCCATATGGCAAGTCTGATCAAAATCAGATCAAAATAAGGCTTCTCGAGGGGTGGCAATCTCATACAATCTGATGCAAGAGCACCTCATTAATATGCCTGATTCTTGCTCATTATCAAACTTTACCAAATTTTTAATAATGTAAGCACACATTCCACGTTTTAAGAAAATCAAGTCTTGAAATACTGCCTCTAGAGTGGCACAAGCTCAGCCAATCAGATGCAAGATCACTTAATTAATATGCAAGGATTTCACTCATTATCAAACTCCTCCAAGATCTTAATGATATCAGCAGATACTCCAAGTTTGATTAAAATCAGATCAGAAATATCGCCTCCCCTCATTAACATCCATGGTTCTTGCATACTATCAAACTCGTCTGAGATTTTGATGATATAAACCAATATTCCAAGCTTGATTTAAACTGGATCAAAAATATGGAATCCAGAGTGGTAACAAGCAACATATACCCTGATTTGCCATCGCATAATGCGCCAGCAGATCAGGATCTATGTTTGTTCTACTGATTAGTCCTTACAAACTGCATAGACCCAGATCCACAGGCACATTATGCAGTTTGCAGTTGGTATCAGCTTATATGTGAGTATATACGGTAAGTGGTTGGTGTGGTTTATCAGTTTTGTCTATTTGTTTCTCTGGATTACTTTACTATTAGATAATGATAAATATTCGTCCAAGAGATATCACTCACTGAAGAAAAATTCTAAATGTGAAATTTTCAAAAATATTCATGAAATTTCCAAGACAATGTTATAAAAATGATTCTACTAAATTTTATGTTACAATGAAAATGTGATTCCCATCAGTGAATCAAGATCAAGTATGGCAAACAGACAGGTAGAAACATTATACAAAATAGTTTTCGTTCTAAGGACCTGTTAAGAAAAATCCAGAGTAAAGTTCATCTAAGTAAAACCACTAATCAAATTCTTTCCAAATTGAAAGGGGTTCTAATGATAATACAATAAACTGTACTGGTAAATGAAAGTAATCCTTTCTATGCAAAATATTTCTGCAAAGCAATAATTCAGATTTAAGGTTTCTTAGATATAATATTGCATAACTCTGAAATAATACTAAACAAATATACTACCTTAAACAAGAGACATATATGTGTGTTGCATCGGTCTGTTTCAACTTACAAATATTTCAGGATCTTTATGCCAATATATTTTTAGAATTTCATCTTTTTATTATTTAAAACATTAGGACATTTAAGATACACATTTTAAACAACAACAACAACAAAAATAACTATCTACATCAGCAACAATTGAGCAATAAAAAACACTACTCTATATTATATGCAATAGGTCTGCTTCTTATGGTAAAACTTTGAAGAAAGGTTAACATTTCACAGAAATACAGGTAAAAAATGTTCTTTTTTCAGTTTAAAAACTAGTTCAAACGACGAAGTGCAATCAAGTGATCTCATCTCGACCCCTGACAGTCATACTTATAAAAACATGATTTCCAGTAAATCTTTTTTTTTTTTTAAAAGGGACCAACCTTTGTTGATACCACTGTATATGCCTGTAAACTGAAGCCTCTATAGAGTAAACAATCATGTATAGTGCTAATGGAAGACCATCACCATTACCATGGGGGCAGTTTGTACAGTTAATTGTCACAGAGGCAATTAAACCAAAAAGGAGATCTGAGATAAATAATCACCACTCCAGACTACTTAACTGACTAACAATAGCAACGGTGCTTTTGTGTTGCATGTCTTTTCATAATACATGTAGATAAAATACATGAAGTGGAACCCTACTGTTTCAAGTAAATCAAAAAGATGTTAAAGAAACAAAAATTACACTTCATTCCCTTGAATGAGACTGCTGAAGCCATCTTTATGAAAGATTCAAAAGCAATGTTTATTCGAAGTCCGAGTTTACTCCATACATAAAATGCAAAACATGATTATTTCAGTAGTTAAAATTGTGTGCAAATTCGATTAATTCTTTAAAACTAAATGTTAAAATGCAGCAGCTGTAATTCAGGGAAAGATTAACCTTTTGTGAAGCAAGCAAAGCCCAGCAAAAAACTTAATTTCAGAACTCTTGGTTGATGGAGTTTAACTTTCTTAAGCACAATGGCATTTCATTCTTTTCACATACTGGAAACACCGTATCGACAGGGGCAACTGTTGTCTACCTTCAGGAAAACCATGATTTGACATTATAACTAGTGTGATCATTGCTTATTTGATCTGAGACATATAGATCATTCTCACTCTGGTTTGGTGTTCCATCACAGTGATACAAATGCAGAAAGAGCATGTTCAATGCTGAGAATAGCTGAGCAAGATCTTTGAGGGACTTTAAACAACAGTATTATCTAGTCTCTAACGAGTGCAAAGATAAACACTCAGGGACCAACAATTTAATCTTTTCTTTTTTTTGGGGGGGGGGGGGGCTGCTGCTGAGATTTTCTTTCCAACAAGGATATTTCATGTTCTTTTATTGCAGGACAGTTTTTTGTTTTAACTACCGGTAACATGATGGATAGAATAAGTTTTTTTTCTACATATCAGAGCAGAGTATTTATTTCAAGATATCTGGTACCTGAAACATTTATTTTCTTCAAAGAAATCCCTGGTCTCCCTCCCTCCCTCCCTGGCACCTGATAAAAATTAAATGGTTGGAACCAAATGACACTTGCATCACTTTCCAACCATCTACTGAACTGTTGATAACAGTAAAGTCTGCATCTAGTTAAGACTTGCTGTATTGTTTATTTAATGAATGTGTGTATATGTGATTGTGCATGTGTGTGGTGTAACAATACATGATAATGCCTGGTCTATCAATGATTTATTTAAAGAAATATTCAATGCTTTAAAGAAAATATTTTGTTTCCTTTATTTCTGGTTATTTTCTAGTCCTATACGAGTAGATGTATAACCTTGCTTTTTTGGGCCACTTGCACTGACCACAAGAATGCATGTGATTCTACTCACAGTAGAACACAAATACAGTTTAAAGGTCATCTACTGCACATACCATTTTGTAGCTGAAACCTACCACTTTTGAAAATTGAAAGATTTTTCTTTGTTAATGGAAAAACAAAAATAAAGTATTTTCATATGTTCTATCCATTATAGAAACCATCCAGAACCAGGACTGTTAACTGTTCCAACAGCGCAAAGACCAGTGCAATGATGTGTGCCAAGTACTGGTAGTTGGATTTAAGAATTGTTATACAATGGCCAACATATGTACACAACAGGCTGTAAATTGATTACCTGATTGTTGTGACTTGGAGAGTTTAAGGCCAAAGGCATGATGTTTTTTTCAGGTGTTATAAGTAATAAAGGGATCAAAGGTGGTCCATCATTGCTTTTCAGTCTTTATTTAAAAATGATCCAACCTCTGGCAGAGGCGAGATAAAAAGGAGACTAAAAAATTATTTTGGCAGATACACTTAAAAATATTTTGGATTTTGTAAGAACAATATTTGTTTCAAGGGCAGCCAACAAAGAAACATTACAATTTTAATAATGCTTGGAAATCAGAGGTCAAGTATGTGCAGGTGTGTAGCAAAGGTCTGGCGTTTGCATTGTGTTCATGCAAAGTGGATTTTAAGATAGTATATGGAGGAAGAAATTATATAACTCGCACCTGCAGACACCATCGCATAGGAATATAGTATATGAAGGAAGAAATTATATCACCAGGCACCTGCAGACACCATCGCATAGGAGCAAGGATTCTTCTGTAACAAAGACACCCACTTTAAAGGCCTTGTTGAGACTGGATTAAAAGTGAATAAAGTAGCACTTGCTGAGACTGTTTGCAAATTTTGTGGCAGAGAACAGTTTACCATTCCCCACTGCACATCATTTTACTAAACTCGTCAATGTTACGTTTCCAGACTCAGAGAAGGCACAGAAATTTTCATGCCAGTGTACAAAGACAACATACATTGTCACTCAGGTCCTAGCCCCCAAATGGGACAGAAAAACTCAAAACATGTAGAAGTCAGAAGTTTAGTGTCATTATTGAGAATACATATTATGGCAACATTGCACTTGTATTGTTTCAATCCCCTTCAAACATGTAAAATTCATGTTGCTAAACAATCTACTGATTTAGAAACCAATCTACCGATAAATATTTTGAAATCTACTGATCTGATGTCCTAGTTCTGTCACATGTATACACAAGACACTTTTGAGTCTCAAAACCCACCAACAGTGTCTGGAAGTTTGTCAGGTATACACAAGGTAGGTTATAAGCACAAGCCTAATGTTACATTATGATACTCTGTGTAATGGTGCAAGTGAATGAATTTAATTTCTAACGAGTTTCTACGGAATTGGAAAACTGCCAAGGTAACTCCACTGCATGAAGTTAGAACAATCATGTGAGCAACTACAGACCTATCTCTATTCTGCCTGGTCTTTCCAAATTATTAGAAATACATGTCAGGGCTGAGCAAATCCCATAGCCCGACGTCCCGGACTAGTCATTTTTGAAGTCGGGCAAGTAAAAATTTCCAAGTCGCTAGTCCGGGACAAGTGCTTCTTAAAAAAGTCGGGCTAGTCCTTATTTTCGTGCTTTAATCACTATATCTACCTTTATTTGGCCAATCATGCCCTCCGGGGGTACTGAATATTTGATTCTACCCCTCTTCGTGTATACATTAACATCCTGTTACCGCTTGACTGCATATTGGGCTAAGCGACCAAATTATCGGCAAATCAAAACACGTCAAACAAAAGAAAGCCAGTATGATCAATTAGTAGTGTTTTAAGCGGCTTTGTTGCATTGAGTTTACTCAAGCCAGATTATCACGAGCGACTCACTATGATTTTAATCCAGCGAGTCAGTGTAATTAAAATAATGAAAGGTACTGTACCGACATCAGTGTTGGTTTCTTTTATGAACTGATTAAATGACAGTAATGTGTCTTTAATTTTTAATTGATTATACAGATGATTAACTTCCACGTGCGATATTGCATTTGAAGCAAAACAATTACGCTAATTAATGAGCTCTGTTCGTATTTAAAAGAGAAAATGCATGTTATGATCACTTTAGAAGTAGTTGTCAAGCAAGCTGATAGTTACTCTGTGGATAAAATGAGTTTGCTAAATTATTTTCGCAAGGAAGGTAATAACGGCGATTCGGAGAAGGAAAATTTGTTTGAAAGTGGAGGCATAAAACGTAAGACTGATGCTGAGTGTGTGGTAGCTATTTCTCCAAAGAGACATAAGCAACAATCTGTGATGGCAAAAAAATGTCAAATATGACACTTCTAAGAGACAGAGAATTCTTGGAACGCTCTTAGTGAATACTCCACCTAGTCTCAGTCAATTATGCAAACTATTAGAAATCATATTTGTTATAAGCCCATCCACTGCTGAGTGTGAACGAGGATTTAGTTCAATGAACTTAATCAAGACTTCTTTAAGGAATTCCTTAAACCAGAAGAGTTTACAAATGCTAATGAACATTTCTGCAAATGGACCAGAGCTTGAGGACTTCAACCCAGACACAGCTATCAACTGCTGGCTTAGAGCTGGTGCAGGTGGCAGACATATACATGGACATTTTTTCAAATCCATCAGCTAAAACATATATGCATGAACCTGAAGAAGTCAAATGTATAACAACCAATGTTTTTGAAAAATTAAATTCTTTTAAGAAATAATTATGTTGTATATTATTTCGTTTGTTTTTTCTATGGATTAAGTACATACATCTGATCAAATCTCGGCAAGTGATGACCATTTTGGGACCAGTGAAAAGTAAGGTGGCACTAGTGAAGAGTAAGGTGGTACTAGTGAAGAGTAAGGTGGGACTAGTGAATTTTCTGAAACCACTTGTCCTGGACTAGTGGTTCAAAAAAAATTTGCTCAGCCCTGCATGTGCATTATTCTTTCATCATCTATTTTAACACTTATAATCTTATTCATGATGATCAGTCTGGCTTTCAACAGAATCGCTCTTTGATTGATGAATGGCTACAAGCATTAGTTGAAGGAGAAATGATTGGCACTATTATGGTTGATTTTCGTAAAGTTTTTGATTTTGTATACCTTAAAACTGCGCTTTAAAAACTGAAAATCTACCAATGTAATTAAAACTCACTAAAATAGATTACTTCTCATTTAAATAGAGTGCAAAAAGTATCTTTAAATAATCACCTTTCTGAAAGTGAAAATACTGTGGAGTACCACAGGGCTCTATCCTTGAACCTTTGTTATTCATTCTATTTATTGACGAATTACCCTTTAATACAGGAAAATAAATTTCTTCCAGTGACCTTTATGCAGATGACACTACACACACTATCCAAGTCATGTAAAATCAAAACTGAACTTGAAAATAACTTACAAGATGCTCTTAACAGACTTGAAATATGGTGCAATGAAAATAGTATGATTATAAATACAGAAGAAAAAAACCCACAAAGGCTCTACTAACTACAACAAAACAAACAAGAGCATGGCTAGATAGTGACAAACTACCAAGTTCTGTTTGACAATGTTAACCTTAATATGACCTCTCATGACAAAATTCTTTGTGTATTTGTAGATAACAATCCAACCTGGTCTCCTCACATTAAACATGTTTCTAAAAAGGTTAATTATTATCTTTGGCTACTTAAGAACATCAGAACATTCATTCCTTTTCAGTATGGTGTCACCTTTTATAAAAGTTAAATTCAGCCATATCTGGACTATTGTAATATAATTTGGGTTACATGTAATTCTTCTAATTCAAACAAAACAAATCTTTTAAGACTACAAAAGAGGGCATGTGATTTCTTTTTAGAGCAATGTATAGACAATTTTCAGGAAATAATGAACTATATAAAAATGTTACCAATATATGAAAGAATATTCTTAGAAAGCTTAAGTTCATGTATAAAGTGTCCAAAAAGGCCATTCTTGTCTACCTAAGCAATAGCTTTCAAAGAGATGCTAAAGTGACTCCAAATTTAAGGTCTGTAAGAAGTAAAAATTACATTATACCAAAGCCAAAGAAGGAATTGTTTAAAAAGATCTTTCAATTGATTGGTCCAGTGGGATGGAACACCATTCCCAATGACATAAAGCAGGCTCCTGGCATTTCTTCTTTTCATAATCAATATCTTAAAAGGATGAGATCCTTATACAGTTGGACAGTTCTAATATAAATAGGGCCTGCTTTTCTCTGCTTATAGACCTATTTCACAGATTAATTTTTCAATCTAATATTTTATCATATAATTATGATAATTATTAGAGTATTGCACCTAGGATCCCAAGGTCAGGGGACAGTGTCCTCGCCCTCCAGATTTGGGTGACACACATTTTAAAGGGACAAAGGAAACTTGTAGTACATAATGCACTAGTAGTGCTAAAAATGAGATAATCTTATTTGCTTCGACAGTTTTGCCACCTTAATTTTCTCATATTTTCCTTAGAAATTTACATTATTGCAATAAACGTTTTATCATGTGATCAAGTAACTTATGAAGACTTTAACATGTTTGAATATCTGGCTAACCTGAAATGAACTGCACCATAGAATTTTCAGTTCCGGATCTTGCTCATTTAATTTTAGTGTTCATTCATTATCTACTAGCATTTATTATAATAAATACCATGTTTTCTTAATTACTTTTCTTTTAGAAGTATTAAATCATTCATCAAATGACAAATTGTGTATTTGCATAAATGAGTATCTTTTTCCATTAATTCAGCCTGAGAATAAATTAAATCCTTACTGCCGTAGGTGTGACTTTAGCCTCAAAAATACATTACAAAATCGGCGGTCAAAGACTTTAGCAACTGGCCCGACTACAACAAACCTTTAATGTTTTCATTGCCAGATTAATTGTTTTGAAATGGATATTCACTACCGTCTTGCAGGTTTTTATCACTTTTAGCGACTTTGGCCATGCTAGCGCCAACATAGACGTGGATGCACATCCGCGAAGGAAAAATGTAGACATATTTGTTTCATTTTTTTTTTCAAACACAAAAGCGCACCAAGAGGGGTGCACAAGGTCAAGATTTCGGTGACATGGGAGCCCGCTCTCAAGGTGTAACACGGATATTATTATTATTATTATTATGCAATACCATTCGTAGACATACCCCACACAGTAAATATTAAACGCTAAATATATGTTCTAGCCATTTCGGGGTTCTACATTGGCATAACAAAAGAAACATTCTTACCCGCTCAGAACGTGAAATCCGAAAAATAAAAAAATGAAAGCTGTATATATACTCTAAAACCACGTGATCGATTAACGAGCGCCTCGTGTGGCTGAAATTAGCAAACAACGTCCAGGGTGTCCCATTATTACCAGAAAAAAAAAAGTAAGACAGAATGTGCACGTGCATCACGAATGTATAAGCAGGATTCACTAATACATGTAAAACGAATGACTTTTGCCCTCAGCCAGGGACCCCATTGTATCAACAACAATAGGCAGTGCTGCAAAGGAGATGGGAATTGTTTTGGCCATGGTGAATTTCCAAACTGTATGCTACAGTTGAAATTATGATATGGAATAATTACAGGTATAATCATATTCCCTGCACACCCACCCACCCACATCCATATAGAGATGTATATTAGCATCGTGTGGCTGGCTTGCTGGTTGCATGGATAAAATGGGATTAGTTTATTGATTGATTGATTGACTGTCAGTTCATGTTATTTTAGAATATGTTAAAATGGATTTTTATTTTTTTTTTAAATTTTGTTATTTATGTCTTCGTATTCTGAGAAAACTGTTTCGACCTCTCCATAGGTCTCATCAGGTGGTAGTAGGTAAGACAACTGCACGTAACATGCATTGTGTTATATACAGATTTCCCCACAACAGTTTTCCTTTCTGAATTATGTGTTTTGCATGGTGTCCTTGGGAAAGGCACTTTACTCCAATTGCCTTGGCACTAAAAAACCTACTTGTGTTGCTGTACGGAAAAAAAAACGGATTTGTAATACTAATTAGATATTTTCATGGTGTACATCCGTAACAAATGTGTTTCTTTTACGACTAGAAATTATATCACACATTTGTACAATGTGTGTGGCCAATTGCCGTTAAAATATTTAACATTTCACCACTCTAATGAGCCCTGTCTATTGCTATAACTGGTTGAAGTAACTGGAAATGGGTGTGTTGGCTAATCAGTATGAGCAATGGACAATACATACAATGATAACAGCATACATTTCTAAAGTTTATTTAGTAATGAATACAAAGAAAATTCATCAGGAAATGCTAATTTAAAGATACACACAAACACAGTGGCAGTACGGGGGGGGGGGGCAATTGCCCCTGAGCTCCAGGCGAAGGGGGTGGGGGGGGGGTGGGGGCACCGGGGCACCGTTGGGAGCTTTTTTCCAGCTGTAACAGGATTTAGATCGGGGGGGGGGGGGAGGGGGATGGAGGTTGGCAGCTGACATAAAAACTTTCCTGTGGCAAAGTAGGGGCACCACTTAAGAATATTGCCCCCAAGCACCTCGAACCCTCGTGCCGCCACTGCATACACACACACACACACACACACAGAGGTCTGCAAGCACATTTAAATCCAGTAAACGTTGTGCATGATAATTAGGATGGGAATATTCTGTTTTTCTTGTCACCTTAGGGTGCAAAAATTCATTCTACTCATTGAAGCAGTTTCCTCCTCTGCACTAGGAACCATTTGTGTGCAAGTACCATCTGTTTCTCAAATCAGGTGGTTTCCTTAGCTCTACTGGTCATAGACCAGAAGAGCTTATGGGATGGTCTGTTGTCCATCTATCCATCTGTCAGTTAGGTCAAGTTTGTTATAGCTTCTCCTCTTAAACTACTTGGAGGATTGCCACAAAACTTTACACACACATTTATCCCATGGTCTAGTTGGTCCCAAATGAAAATGGTGCAGATCTGATGTCCAATATGGCCGTGATGGCAGCCATCTTTAAAATCTTGTTTTCGATACTCCTTCTGAATGGATGGTCATATCAAGATGGGGTTTCACTGAAAGACTTCTTATGATGTCTAGTTGGTTACAAATGAAAATGGTGCATATAGAACATTCAATATGGCTGCCATGTCAGCATCTTGAAAATCTTATCGCTACTCCTCCTAGATGGATGGTCGTTACGAACATGGGGTTTTCACTGAAAGACTTCTTATGATACCTAGTTGGTCCTAAATAAAAAATGTGCTGATCTGATGTCCAATATGGCCGCTATGGCAGCATCTTAAAATTCTTGTTATCGCTACTTCTACTGAATGGATGGTCATTTCAAGATGGGGTTTTCACTAAAAGACTTCTTATAATGTCTACTTGGTCCTAACTGAAAATGGTGCCAATTGGAAGTCCAATATACGTCCGGCCGTTAGCACAAGTTGTTATCGCTACTCCTAAACTATTTTCAGGATTGCCTATGGTTAATTTTGCCATTATACCATTTAATCTTGATTCTGTATCTATTCCAATTCATGTATGATGGTGCAATGTGATAAATTGACTGTTGTTAGACGATTATATAACCTCTTTGGTTGAGATTAATACTGTAAAATGTATCGTGAATAACCCATTGACCAAAAGTATATCCTTTTGGCAAATAATTTCAGTCCAACATGTTTAAATATACATGTTCCAGTTCATCATAAGCCATGGATATTCAGACAAAATCAATGCTGATTTGTCACATCTGATATTGTTTAGGAAAAAAAATCGTTCATCGTGTATTTTTCCGATGACACAACTTGGTTTTTTCTTTGTTTTTGCTGATAAAATTGATAGAAAGTTGCGTTTATTTATTTTACCATGGTCATTGTTGGAGGACACATGACTGTTATACAGGTCAGAAAACTGGAGGAAATACAAGTATAATTCATTAAAGTTAGGGTCTCAGCAACAAAGTTACTTATATAGAAATATATTACTTAATCTTCAATCATGATCATTACATATTTATTATGAAGTGCTTTGAAATTATAACTATTGTTACTGCTAAAAAACCTTGGTCATAATATATTTGTAAATGTCCAAATTTTATAAATGTCTTTCAATGTTGAAAACCAAATTTCTATTTTAATGACCTTTTATTGATAGAAACATTCTTATTTGCTTCAAATATCTTTTAGAAGTTTTCTGTAGCCTTGATCGAAAAATTTAGTGATTTTAATCTTTTATATGTGTTTCCTCAGGCGTTGTCCATCCATTTATCAAAACATTTAATGAAAACAATAAACGAAAGAAAATATCAGCAACTACTCCTCCTTCTTATGGTTTGTATGTCTGAAGAGATTTTGCAACGCCTTGTATTGTCCACAGTACTCATTACATTTGTATTTTACATGCCAGTTTGTTATGCTTAATGTAGATTTGAAGGTTCTAATGTTTACCTATGTAATACAATGGTTTGCATTGCCCCATAGGTATGGAGAAAGTCAATACTTCAAGGCTCATTACGGTGGCTCTGGGTTACAGGAGTCACCCTAATGACGTATTTGTGACTTCACAAGTCACATCTAATCCATCGCCATTATATCGATGTACCGATTCACTGTTGCAATAAATGTCATTCTGGAAATGCCGAAAACAAAATATTAAACAGAATAACGATGCTAAAATAGACAGTATATTGTAAATAATAAAGATGAACCTTTTTCTCACAAGCAGTTGGCATTACGTTAGATGTGAAATGCATCCCATTTTCAATTAAGAGCGATTATTATCCTCACATGAAATGCATCCCATTTTCAATTAAGAGCGATTATTATCCTCACGTGAAATGCATCCCATTTTCAATTAAGACCGATTATTATCCTCACGTGAAATGCATCCCTTTTTCGATTAAGACTGATTATTATCCTCACGTGAAATGCATCCCTTTTTCGATTAAGACTGATTATTATCCTCACGTGAAATGCATCCCTTTTTCGATTAAGACTGATTATTATCCTCACGTGAAATGCATCCCATTTTCGATTAAGACCGATTATTATCCTCACGTGAAATGCATCCCATTTTCGATTAAGACTGATTATTATCGTCACGAATAATATAAACTACAGATACCTCTTTCAGTTGGAAAGTCGATTCTGGGAAAATAAAAACGGAAATTGAACAATAAGTGACTTTTCTAAAATGTTGAATATAGGGTCACAATTGGTTTGTTTTACCTAATCATCAGATATGTTATTCATTATTTAAAATTTAAAATATGAATAATATTGGTAATTATTGTAAAGTCAGACATTCTAATGATCTTTGATGTATCAAAGGGGCAATGGCCTAAAGAAGACCTTCAGTCTGAAATTCTGAGAAGGCAGGTCAAATGATTAAGACAGAATCTGAAGAAGGCAGGTTCAATGATTAAGACAGAATCTGAAGAAGGCAGGTCCAATGATTAAGACAAAATCTGAAGAGATGTTTCCAGCAGGACTAGAATATGCAGAGGCGACTGCTCTTAATGGATACAATCTTCCCTTCAGAAAAATAATATGTGGTGTCACTGCTTGTTGGCCTTTTGCTTGGCTCAAACAGGTTGAGACATTTTAAATATCCAAACTGTTCACATACAGTTCATTTTTATTACCACCATGACATCACGACATGAAATTTTTCTATCATATAATACTCAGCAAAGCCACATAGATGTGTTCCTTAATGTCAATACTCAGCAAAGCCACATAGATGTGTTCCTTAATGTCAATACTCAGAAAAGCCACATAGATGTGTTCCTTAATGACAATACTCAGCAAAGCCACATAGATGTGTTCCTTAATGTCAATACTAAGCTTAGCCACATAGATGTGTTCCTTAATGTCAATACTCAGCAAAGCCACATTGATGTGTTCCTTAATGTCAATACTCAGCAAAGCCACATTGATGTGTTCCTTAATGTTAACAAATAGTTACGGCTATAGCAAACATTATATTGTAACATAAATTGTGTACACTGCACATGAAATTTATGAAACTCGTTGAATTGTAAACTACATCCTAAATTTTTCAAACTCCTAATGCTGTCGACATATGACTGGTTTTTGTCAGTTTTTGAATTTCGTTTTCACCTATCACCATTCCGTATACATGTGTAATTTGTAGAATATAATATTGTATGCCAGATTTTTAAAAAATGTTATATCCGCAATATAAAAGTAACAGCAACTATTTTCACGTATTACTATCATGCATGTAAAGCAACATTTTATGAGAATTCCCTATAGATCTTATGACCTTTTTTGTGGACCCCTCTTTGACCTCTAGCTGTATTAAGCTAAGAGGCCTTTGAGGTGTCCCCCTTTGGTGACAAAAAGTAATAAAAGGGATTTTATATCTGTATGTTTTCCCCAAAGATCTGTTGTTGTGGGTCTCTTAAAAAATCAAACAGAATTTTGAAGAAAAATTTAATTTGTATTGTTTTGGACTAGAGGGTTCCTCTTTTTGGTTGATTTTTAGATTGGGCGTACTTGATTAGAATCCCGTCTCCAGGTTCCCATTGGTTCCACCCCTTGCCCTAAAGAACTTTACCCTATGGCTTATACTCCCCTCCTCAGGTATTACCCTTGCAGCTGGTTTCCTTGCCATGTTAAATATGATATTTACAGTGATCCTTGCCAGGGATCTGTGTAAGTCCAGTGTGTGCTATGTGTATATGTGCTATATATGTTCCGTCGTCTGCTATAACCCCTGTGTTTTTGTTTGGACTGGCTGTAATTGTTCAAATCTGGTTCCAGTTTTTATTTACATTTATGTAAGAGAGAAAAAATATAAATCCAAAATGTATGTTTGTAGAATCTCTGTATAGAGATTATCTAATAGAGACTGGTGGTGCGTCATTTTTAGTTTGTAACAGAGTAGTGGATGTTGGTGACTACGCTTCCAGTTGGTGTGGCATTCACATTTTCTCTGTCACAGGGACTGTACTCTGTGCTCCCCCTGTCTCTCTATATATAATGGTCTCAAAACAATTTTGAATTTGGCTGTTCCATTATCTAAGAAAGGGAACACTTTTACATACATACATACATACATACATACATACATACATACATACATACATACATATATATATATAATATATATATATATATATATATATATATATATATATATATATATATATATATATATATATATATATATATATATATATATATAAAGTTAACATTTGTTAGATGAAGTCAAACAACAAAAATCTTTGAGAACATACCGGACAAACTTATTACAGATTGCTGAAAGATGAAGTCAAAGTGTTTAGTGATACGTTGGACGGAAAAATCAGAGAGTATCTAATTCCTGTGCAAGGAAGAAATAAAAATGTTTATATGTTTTTCGAACTAATAAGAGAAAGGAGAATAGAATTCGTTTCTAGGAGGGCAAAAAGACTAACAAACTTGAAATCTTCCTATATGTTAAAAGTTGTATTGAAACATGTGACTATTAGGAGAGTTGAAGACGGTCCAGAAATATGGCACTTGAAAAGATTTACTTTTACTACTTGGTTGCTGCTATATATGACAGTTTATGTTTTGATAGGATGTTGGAAACATTACTGGAGCTTGGATAGAGACAATACAAAGGGATGATATAGAAATGAAAGTTGATGAAATTATTTATGAAATCATTGACAAGGTTGAACGAGAAACATGAAAGTCTACAGGCTAGCAGATATACCGAATTGAATATCTAGGGATAGGCATGTTTTACGCTAACGATTTACAGGTGAATGTATGGACCAGGATGGATTAAGCACAAGAAAGCTTGTATAAACGTTAGCCATAAAGATGATAAATCCTATTTATGCAATTAAAAGTGTTTTGAATACACCTAAAACACATGTGGATCGTCCTAGCAGCTATAGTTTAGACAAATATAGTAACTGGTTTGATAAGTCTTCCATGAATGAGTGTGATAGAAAAAATAGAGGATGAGTATGATATATCGATTAACATTTATGAAATTGTAGAGAACATCGAAGAGTTGGATATCAGACTACCGATCAAGGGAATTAACAAGACGAAACAAGATATGGACAGGCAGGTGAACACGCTAAGAATTTCCATGGGATAGGAATCAACATCCGAATCGGTTGTCACAGCCATAGAAACTCTGCATCGAATCGTTTCAGAGCTGAGAAAAGTGGTATATCAGCTTGCATCCTTTTCAATGATCATGACAGCTTCAGTGCCTAGCCAGTAGAATGGGAGACAAGTGGTTCAGTTTCAGCAAACATTGGGAACAAACATCAAAGCAAAACTTGACCTTCCACTGGTGGCTTGCAAAGGTGTGTCTTCCGAGATGCTGCCAACAACTGGTGTGATTGCAGACAGCTTAAGAAAACACATAATTCATGGAATGGTGTTAATCTTGTGTCTCTTCTAAATTCCCAGTTTCAAAATAGAGCAAAAATCAGAACCTGCGTACATGAAAGATTATAATATCAAGGTCAACTGCGTACATGAACGATTATAATATCAAGGTCAACTGAGTACATGAAAGATTATAATATCAAGGTCAACTGCGTACATGAAAGATTATAATATCAAGGTCAACTGCGTACATGAAAGATTATAATATCAAGGTCAACTGCATGCATGAAAGATTATAATATCAAGGTCAACTGAGTACATGAAAGAATATAATATCAAGGTCAACTGCGTACATGAAAGATTATAATATCAAGGTCAACTGCGTACATGAAAGATTATAATATCAAGGTCAACTGCATGCATGAAAGATTATAATATCAAGGTCAACTGCGTGCATGAAAGATTATAATATCAAGGTCAACTGCGTACATGAAAGATTATAACATCAAGGTCAACTGCGTACATGAAAGATTATAACATCAAGGTCAACTGGGCAGTTAGGGACAAAGCTACTTTGTGGTTACTTATTGGAAGGCTGAAATCTCTACGTGTGGTCAATCTGTCAATCTGTTACCCATTCAACAAAATTCTGTCCCTCAAAGACTTTTCAAAAACCAACAGCACCTCAGCCTGAATTTGATAGACTTGACCATCCTACACCACATTTTGAGAAAGGAGAAGTCTGTAACAACTTCAACTTAAGAAGAGGTTTAGCAGAAACAACTGCCCTATCATGCATTGCTGTAAAAATGCAATACTAAAAGCCATCAATCAGCAACTTGCCCTAGGAATCAGCCCACAAATCAAGTGAAAAGTTCCAACAACATTCAGAAAAATCTTCTGGCAAAACCAACAGCAGTGCGACTCCCATTTCATTGTACTATTTCTATTGCTGTTCCAAGATTGCAACATGAAATGGTTAATCACCCAGATTGTCAGTTAGTCACCTATGTATGCACAGGTCTTATACATGGATTTGACCTCATGGTTTCATATACTTGCTTACCGAATAAAAATGCCAGATTTACTGTCAGTAGGAATGCAACCAGCAGTAGTGGATCAACGTCTCAAAAGGAAGCGATAAAGGGATTTATGCTTGGTCCCTTTTGTTTCTTCGTTTCAGAGTTATAGTCTTAGTCCCACTGGCATCACGGTACGCAATTACGACTTATATAGACCTTTCTTTACCAAATAGTGACTTTACATATAGATATACATATACAGCATAAATGAGTTTATTGATAAAGATCAGTGTTCCTAAAATATGTCAAAATTTGACGATACTATCAAAGTTCTCCAGAAACTTGGTCTTGGAGCAGTTATGTACAAAACCGACATCTCCAATGTCTTCAGACAACTACCTATTATTCCATCACAGTGACAACTGTTCGGTGTTAAATTGAAGGGATTATATTATGTGTGTGTGTTCGCCTACCTTGTGGCTCTAGATCCAGCCCAAAGATTTTTGACCACCTGACTGCAACCATTTGCTGGATTGTACAACATAATTATGGTACTGAAGTAATCTTACATTTGTTATACGATTTTCTTACAATTAACGAGGAGACTGGACAATGAAATTACTGACTCTGCTCTTCAACAGACTTTAGAGTCTCATTGCTTCTCATAAAACTTTAGGACCAACAACGGTCATTGAATGTCTAGGAATTATTTTAGATTCTGAGACAGTGGAGGCATGGTTACCGCAAGATAAAGTTCACAGAATACCTGAGTACATAGAACTCATTCTGTATAAGAGACGTGTTATCAAACGCCTTCTCCTACTAAAACATTTTAATTTTGCCACTAGACTTATCTTACTACGTGGTGCCCTCGTGTCACGTTTAAGTACTTATCCACAACAGATAAGCAAGTGCATCACTAATACACCTTGATTACAGAGAAGAGTTAATTATAAGATATCATTTCCTACGCAGATGGAATGGTATATCAATCTTTCACCATTTTATACCTCACATGACCTATAGCTATACTCCGATGCTTCATCTACTGTAGGTTACAGAAGTTACTTTCATGGCCAGTGGTTTGCTGCTGAGTGGGATCAGGAGCTCAAACAACTTTGCTCAATTGCAAAATGATGAACTTTATCCAATGGTTGTTTCAGATATTCTGTGAGGACATGAATGGAAAGAGAAGCGGATTATTTTTATGTTGACAATTTGACAACTGTGAACATCATTATGAAAGGCATTCTAAAAGCATACTTATTATGAAAGGCATTCTAAAAGCATACTTATTATGAAAGGCATTCTAAAAGCATACTTATTATGAAAGGCATTCTATAAGCATACTTATTATGAAAGGCATTCTAAAAGCATACTTATTATGAAAGGCATTCTAAAAGCACACTCATTATGAAAGGCATTCTAAAAGCATACTCATTATGAAAGGCATTCTAAAAGCATACTCATTATGAAAGGCATTCTAAAAGCATACTCATTATGAAAGGCATTCTAAAAGCATACTTATTATGAAAGGCATTCTAAAAGCATTCTTATTATGAAAGGCATTCTAAAAGCATACTTATTATGAAGCTGATACGCAGTCTCACATGGTGCAGCGCCTCTGCTAATTTTCATATGGGGACATGTCACATCCCTAGACTGAAAAATGGTTTAGCTGACCAGCTGTTACGTCTTTAATTGCAGAAGTTTTACTCCCTGGCACCAGAGTCGGTTGTTCAATCTTCCCCTTGTCCTCCACCATTAAAACCACTGTGGACTTGGATTATGAAGTGAACTTGTTGTGGAAACATGTTATTATTTCTACCACACGCACATCTTATAATACCTATTTGTCCACTTTCCAACAGTTCACATTAACTAGTGGTTTGGAGGCTAACATGCAGCATCTGCCCGAACATTCGGAAGATGTGCTCATCAACTTCGTCACTGTCTTAAAATAGAAACATTAAACTATAAAGCTTTACCTGTATGGCATCCGCTTGAAGTATATCCACTTGCTGTTGACCCTCACAAATTAGCACGTTTGGTCACCATCCTCCTCTGTGTCCGTCTGTTAGAAGAGAATGTATCTCGCGTAACAATCTGATGTCCAGCGACCAAGCCTTATCACGTCCAACTTCTTAACCTATCTGAAACAGATCTTACAAAGACTAGGTTTGGATACATCGAATTATAATGGACATTTTCCCGTATTGGCGCTGCTAGCTCGAAGACCACAGAGTCAAACTGCTTGGTCGCGGGGCATCAGATTGTTACACGAGATACACATACATTAACATTTCACAGACGGACATATGCGCATTACAGAGAGCTATGACCATCGTACTGCCGGACACTAATAGGTGAGCTGCCCTCGTCACCGTTTCTGCATTAAGTTCATTGTACAAGCTAAAGTTTCAACATTCATAAGTGGACATAATCTTTGGATCAGGGTAATTGTGATGGCGAGTTTAAACCTACTAGTCATCATGTTAAGGCATACACTTTCACAATATATACCCTGTGTTTCAGGGTGTGTACACAAGGTGTGTATTCCTTTCACAGACAATTTTCAACATTCCTGGAATATGGTTTATAATTCGGGACAATATCAGAAGATATCCCGTCATGGAATGTGTTTTTCAACTAGTGTAAAATATATTGTTATTTGCATTCCATGTTCAGTTCAGAAGCCGTCCTACCATTGTAATATGTTCAGTGCAAATGTTGGAACCCAAACTAGTTCATAAGCTTACTCGTTTTGAACTGTTAGTAGGGCTGAGGAAAGACTGCTTGTAGCATTGTTTTAAGACTAGTCTAACCGCCCCGCCCCCTACATTTTTCTACATTCTTACGATTCATTTAAGGATATGGTTATAATTAAACACATGGACATTGCGCTCACTATGCAGGCAACACTCTATAAGTGTTTGCACATGGGACTCGTATTTCAGGATACGTTCATAATTACCTGCGGTCTCAATGCAGGCAAACCTCATTCAGTGTTTGCTATTTATCAATTTAGGAAATATATTTCTATTTAAACTTGCACTCCTCTGAGTCCTGATACTTTCAGCTTAATACCTACAGTTTTGAAAAGTAATAGACTAGACAATTTTGTTAGTAATACTATCTTACATCATTTACCGTACCCGGTCATACGTATCGCTGGAGGCAGTTGTAACACATGCAATTTATTCATCATCTAAAATTATATATATATATATATATATATATATATATATAAATATATATATATATATATATATATATATATATATATAATGTATCCTTTCTTGTTCTTTCAATATCACTGATTTTCCTCCTTACAGTGTTTTCATATATAGATGTATTGTGTGCCGCTGTTACATGTAATACATGTTTACTGTCTAGTAAGTCAATTTATTATACACCTACCAATTTTCTACCCAAGAAAGAGCCAGAATTGTACCGTCATTTCCAGCAAGCAGGAAAGCGATACTATCGTTTTCCAAACCCGTATCACCATACTCTTAAACGAGGCTGAGACTACTTTATCCTCGAGGTTTCCTGGTGACAATAGCAGCGCCCCTAGCGATGGAATGCCAACACCAGCAGTAAACAAAGCTCTCACAGCGACGTTAGTTAAAAAACCTTGCGTTATATGTAAAATATCTGAAAGTTCTAAACCATGTTTTTGTCACAACAACAATAAAAAAGCATTTTTTCCTTTATTTTGAAGTAGTAAAATATTGCCAAAATCTTCGTCTGAAACAAGATCATATTCGGAAATCGCGTACCAAAACATTACAGTTGTACAGTTCAACCAATTTACGTAAATTCATAAATGGTAACGTTAGTGAGTTTCACGAATAATGGATGAATTTGAAATTATAAATGAGTAATATTCTCTGCAACAAATCTGTACCATCAAGTTCCAACAATTTCTCCAATCCTGTTGTAAATAACTGTCAAAATAATGTTGACATTCCCGTGTCAAGTTCCCATCGGAGCCTCTCACAATGTGTCGCCAGAAACAGTTCAACCGCATTCAACCTGGCCTCTGAAAGAAACTTCCAGTCATTCAGGGTGCAAGGGACAGTTTTTATGCACAAATTTAATGCCACATCCACTAGCCTAATATAAAAAATAATAAAAAATAATATACACAAGTGAGGTCAAAAAGGTCCATATTTTTGGATAGCTATATTAAAACAAAGCATAAAAATAGTATTCACTTGACCTGACAAGTCAATGGCAGTTCATAGCAGACGTTTATGCACCCCAACCCCAAATTTATACCTGGATTTTTCACGTCCGAAGGTCATTTTTGACACCAAGTGATGCTCACAGTGCAAACACAAGCCCTTTTCCTTGGTGATTTTTCCACAAAACATTGTGTACTAAACAGCTTGATGCAATTCAAAATAGTTGCCATCCAAGCCGTTTTTGAGATATTCTTCTTGCCTTGAATCCACATGTTTTCTACTATTGGTAGCTAGCTCTGCTTCCTAGCCGACTATTGGTAGCTAGCTCTGCTTCCTAGCCGACTATTGGTATTTCACTGTCTACATACTGTGAACTATGGGAGGTGTACAATAGTTTTTATTAACCAACGTGTATGCATTGTTTAATTTTATCTGTATTAGTTAGCACTTAAAGTCTGCGACATTGAGATCTCTCCAAAGATCACTTAATCTTTTAGGTGCGTGAATATGTCATAGTCTTACTTTTCAGCACATGATAGGCTATACATGGCCAGTATATATTTTAGTGAATCCCTGGGAAGAACCACCGACCCACGGGAAGCTACTAGCAAGCTTTCTCACATACCCACGTTGGCCGAGCCCGAGACTCGAACCCACGCGGACAGAGGTAAGATGTCAGTGATCTGTAAAGCGAGCGCCTTAGACCACTCGGCCACCCGGGGCCCCCTCTAATTAAGAACTATGGAAGGTTCTTTTAAACCTAACCAGAAAAATATAAATTTGTACTGAACATTGTGTAGTAAAAACAACAGTTTAATTTAACAGTTGGAAAACAATATTTAAATGGTATTTGTGGCATTCACTTATTTCTTCATTATTTCAGTCCCAATTTTATAAAAATGAAGTACATTTTCACTTATCCTAATTTTAGACATTACGAGTTTTGTTAATAAAATGAAAGCATATCTTGGGTATATGCAGTGTCCATACAAATCCAAGTTTTTAATTCTACAATGCCATTTGTTTTACTTAACATGAAATGGTGACAGAAAACTTAAAATGAATCAAGTTATGTGTAACACTGTTATCAGTTTGATATAGAATTAGGTTTTTAAGTGAACAGTAAATTAGTAATTAATTGCACATATTAATATCAAATTAAAATGCAGATTTGAAAATATACAGTATATACTCGGTTATAAGTCGATTCCAACTGCAAGTAACATAGACCCTGAACTACCGTCGAATAATGCGCCAACAGATCAGGATCTATGTTGATTGTTTGACTGATTACTCCAAACAAACTGCATCGACCCAGATCTGCTGGCCCATAATGCGACCGCAGACCTGGGTCTGTACAGTTTGCAGTTGGACTCCTCTTATAAACGAGTATATATGTTAGGTGATTTTACAGATATCATTAATATCACGACTTTTAGTCTTTTAATGCAGTCTTATTTAATCTCCTCACATATTCAATGCAAATGAAATAGATTAAATAATTTTTGATCATTTGGACTTTATTTTTGATGCTTTCTTTGTTTTGTCTTTTTTTATTATCTAAGTTAATACTAGCTACAAAAAGGCAGGCTTTTTAAAATCTCACGGGGGGGGGGGGTGCTCTAAATTTAGATTCACATATACGCAGAGACGTTTGCCTTATATAAGCGAAGATTCCAAACATTATTGAGATCCAGCTTTAGTTTTCTCAGATTTATAATATTATTGGATTTCAATTTATTTGGATTTCAATCCAAAATATTTGTTCTGTCAGACTCAAACACATTCAGATGCATCCTGTCCGAATCACGAACTGATTGTGTCAAACTCGTAGGCGATTGGTGTGGTGTACACATTTTTCCCTAAGCTAGAACTGTCAAGACTATAAAAAAAACAACATAAACATCCGAAAGGCATCGAAAGTGTACACCCGAGCATGTCGGGTAAAACAGAGGCAAAGCCATATGCTTTATATATATGAATAGGGTGTCCGGCTTATGATCAGTTTACCGGGCCTATGTGACAAAGGCTGCAACGTTTACCAAAATTTATAAACGTGTGCTCAGTATACAATAAACGAAACGATACCGTTTAATCGAACCGATTCGAAACTCAACCATTCCTCCGATCTGCACTTTTGGCTTGAAACTGACATCTAGTTATATGTAAGCTTTTTTGACAATGTGCAACACGTACCTCGATCAGCTTGCGATTGTTTCGTTTGCTGTACGTGTTTTACATCTTAGTATGATATGATTCACTTTGTAAGACATGTGACAATTTAGGTAAAACATCCTTAGAATCGTCGAGATATTGTTTAGTATTGATACATATATGTACGTGATGAAAAAATTAATAATGCAACCGGACGTACAGCCTGCACATGTGCATAGTACGCTTTTGTAGAATCTTCAATGACTAAGAAACTACAGTGGTTTACAAGTTTGAAACAGTTTTTTAAAAAAAATAAAATAAATGTTACTCATTAAAGGTTCTGTTAACGAACATGTTTTACAAACGCAAGTAGTTTTAAGAAATTTTTTCAGCATTATCAGTAAATCAGCCTGTTGTGTAATGTTGTATAATGTGTGATACAACCAATTCTCTCAACGTTGGCTTTTTACTGATGATGCCACATTCGATCGGAAATTCATCCCTACTTAAGAAAAGAATTAACAGAAAATCCTACTAAACATTCATCGTATAGAGAGGTGGTAATACATCATTTAACTGGAACGGGTAGTTCTTGTGTCACTGACAGCCATGTTTGCACGGTTACCAACATTCAAAACGTTTACAGGCAGTAAACTAAACTAAGCCGTTTACACGTGTAAACTTTGCAGCCTTATATGTGACTAAGATGCTGACTAACCTACCAACCAATGAGCACCTTGAGGAGAAATGTTGTAGGCCTTTTTTTTAGCATTACCATCGCTTGTATAGACCTCTACAGTAGACCCCATTCTAAGGGACCAACCATTATTTTCCCTCGAAATCGTGGAGGGCAAAGGCCTGTGCTTTTTTACGAAAAAATTCCGGCCCCCTAATAGCTCGAAAGAATATTTTTTGTTCTGGTTTTTAAAAAGAAATAACTCATATCCATTTTATTAGAAAAAAAAATTGTCTAGAGGAGAGAGAGAGAGAGAGAGAGAGAGAGAGAGAGAGAGAGAGAGAGAGAGAGAGAGAGAAGGGGGGGGGGGGGCTCGGTGGTATTCGGACATCTAAGTCATTTATACGTTTGTATCTGCACATACTTGTGATACACGAGTAGTGACAATTTTTGAAGCATCTACCGGAAGTTTCACTTATAATCGGAAGTGTTTTTAACATTGATCAATATTGATCACGTACATTTTTACCCCCATGGATTTATACTGTCGGAGTGTCAGCTAGGACGGTTTCGGGTGAAACCGGTCATAATGTCAGGTAACATCGGACACTTGTAGTATTTTTTTAAAACTTGAGAACATAAACGATAGTGAAACATTTGATAATCAGCAGAGCTAGTTACATCTATTCAGTTACTAAGTTGTACTGTACATTTTGTTTTGTTGTAGCGGGGATCTATGTGCGGCCGTTTTTACATATATTCAATTCAATATAGAACTCTCTAATTGTTTATATTGTTACGGAATTATATATATTTTTCCTTTTAATAATGGTATAGTTTATTAATTTATGATCTCTGTTCTTGGTCTAAACAGCTGTCGTCTTATGAGTACACATACGGTAATTTTTCGATCGATATTTCACCTAGTTACTTGTAGCTTTAGTCATGTGACGTATTTTCCCCGCGCGAGATAATGAACTTTCGGTCTAGTTCTCGTACTTTTAGGAGGAAACATTATATTGACCAGGAATTATAGTTTAAGGTCACATCCGAAGAATGAATCGTGTTTACTAGAAGGAAATTATTTCGAAATACCCAGTTGTTTATTGAAGACGTAGTATGGGTTTTTATTTCGATTCTGCGCATTAAGGCTATATATATATATATAGGAATTATAGTAGGTATTCCACATTCTTCATAGTTACATTTGAATAGAGAGGATATAACGAAATTGGTTCAGTTTGTGTGTGGGATATTCTTATTTGGAGATTTATTTATTATTAATACAGTACATTTAGGATTCAGTACTGTCTTTAATCTGAATTATTATACAGCTCCGTGGAATTATCGGAAACATTTCTAAAACTTGTGAGAGTCCAGATTCACAAGGATTATTTGGATATAACCTAATCTTATCAACATATTAGCACAGTAAAGGCTATTTCATTCGGAATACTACATTCGGAATAGTTGGATTAACTTCCGGAACAGTGAACTTTACAACAATTTAGGACTTTTAAGGATATTCTATATTGTAAGTTATTTTTAATTCTTTCACTTTAATTATTTGTTGAAATATTTTAATATTTTAGGAAATTAAAGATTTGTATTTTAAATCTTGAAAGCTTGTTTGAGTCTTTTCTTTTATTACATAACCCCTAGTCGTAACAATAGAGTTTACAATTGAATTAGAGAGCTCTATATGTCAGTTAGAGATATGACTAATTCAATGATTGCCATCAATTGTTGATGTCTATACTTGAATTGTAGACCTCTCTAATTCAGTTGGAGACCTCTACAAATGAATAAGAGAGGTCATCGATTCAATTCTAGAGCTCTCTAATAATTCGGCATTGGTCTGACAAATCTATGAATGAATTAAAGAGGTCTTCAAATGAATTAGAGACCTCTTCAATTCAATTATAGAGCTCTATTATTCATTTGAAGAGGTCTCTAAATAGTGTTTTTAGGCATCCAAGCTCAACTTCCGTAAAATGAAATAATAACTGCTCTCTTGATTAATTTTTTCTCGCGCTTGAGTGTACATGTATGCGTTGTAGGTTTACGCTATATCTAAAAACACAAGTGGCTGCTCAACGATAAACAAAATCGGGAGACCTGTACTACAAATACATGTTGTCTTGCGCCTGAAACAGAAGGAAATCAACCAGATAAATAGATTTAGTTGTATGGGAATTAGGACATCATACAAGACCAACAGCACTCTAAATTTATTTGCTATACTACTCTAGACCACTCGCAATTCTGTTTCTCATATATTGTACAGAAGTACAAGAATATCACTGGACCACTGAATATTTGTTTGAATTTTAACATTTCAGAGCTGGACTATAGTTAAAATTTTAGAGCTGAACCATAGTGAAATTGCAGAGCGGGACCACCGAAAAATATCTTCATGTTTAAATTTCTGGACTATAGACTAGTTTATTAATTTAAAAATTCTTGAACAGTTTGAAAGTGTTTCAAAACATAAATAATGTCACAAAGCTACATTGTTTTGAATTCAACAGTTTTCAGACCAGTTACATAAATATTTCTAGAGTTTAACACGATAGCAACAATATCAGTATCAAGAGATATTTGTTTATAAGTTTGGACAGTGTGCAAGTGTGGTCAAAACCAGTTGTGTTGAAGGAGAACATACAAGTGAATACAAATGCTGATTGCCGATTTTAAACATAAACATATGTTTAAATGCTTTAGAAAAGTTTCAGATTTACAGATTACTTTTAATGATGATATCAATTAGATAAGTAGTTATCAACCCTGATGGCAAGATGGTTATAAAGTGCAGTAAGAGGAATGAATAAATTACGTATTTGATGCAGGTAAATACACTAATATGCGTTTAGCTATATTTACAGTGCCGCTTTAAAATACGAGAAAAAATGACATCAGTTCGACAAAATAGAGATAGAATTTATGAGGAAAAAAAAATTCAATTTCAAACACATGGTTACACGTTTTCACGAAGTAGATGATTTTGTCTCACCTGCATAATTATGGTAAGATGCATTAGCGACATTTAAGGCATTGTTTTTGTTAAAGTTTGTGAAAGTCACGTATTTTCTACATTTGTGGCTGCATTCAAGTGAAATTTGGGGATAATATCACTATATGTCTAAAGTTTATGCTGTTATATGCTAAGGGTTTCTTGCATCACCGTGAACAAGGTTACATTTTTGCATTCAAGTTTTTCAAAGTCACATATCTTCCACACCAGTAGCATTCAACTGAAACTTTGGCATATTACAAAACTATGTCCAATCTCTACATTATACTTATTCAGGGATTCTATCATATCATTCAATTTTAATTCCTGACTATTTAATTTCCGAGTTATTCCTTTAGATCTTTTCTTAAAACGATTTTAGTTGCCATGTGGCTTCTGCCTTCTCTCAGAGGCTGTCAGCCTTAGTGACTAAGTCATGTATATATATATATATATATATATATATATATATATATATATATATATATATATATATATATTGTACTTTTCGTTAACCTTGCTATATTGTTGGTATTGTTGCTGGCTATTATAATTTTTATCAGAATCTGTCATCAGAAAAGAAATCGACATTGACTGTCCAGAGGGTTCCAAAGTGCTCGCTAACGATTGATTTTTTTTAAAAAAATTTTTGTTTCTCATAAGCGAGGAAGGGGCACACCCCCCATTTTCCCCAAATTTATTAACTTGTTACACAGAGCACACATTGTCATAGTTTTGAAAAACACTGGAACTTTTGAAGTTTGGTGTTATAAAATAAAGGATTAGAACCATCATTAAGGCTCAGTTTTTCCCATAAAAAAAAGTAGTTCAGTTAGATGAAGGATTAGTGTTTTTAAAAAAAAATGTACGTACATTTTGTGTTATGCGCATCATCCCGAAAAAAGGAATATTAAAAAAAAAATTAAAAAAATATAATAATAATAATAATAATAATAATAATAATAATAATGAAACTTTCACAACAATTGTGAAATAGTCCTAATCTGGATTTGCAAAGTTACTTTATGATTTTGTAATTGAAGTAGACGGTAATCTCGTTAAACGTAACTATCGAAAATATGTGACAACCATCCTGCAGGTGCCTCTTATCCTAATTAAAACAACATTAAATATTTGATAGATTAATTTAATTTGTACTAGTATTAGCCTAGGAACCTCCGATGAGATTTAGTATGATTTATATTTGGACTGCAAAAGCTTTTAATTCCAGTTATATGATGCAGAATTGTGTATACAGCGAAAATCTCACGGTGTAAAACGTAAATGCTAAAATAAATAATACCTAAATCGGTATAAAATATAATAATTAACCATCAATCAACCGAGTAATCAATTTGTGTTCTGCTGTGTTAACTAATAGATGACGCGGAAACTGTCATTGTAATCAAATCGGGGGTGGGGGTGTCAAAATGGTCACCATATTGAAACGAGGAACGTCTGAAGGACTTCTGCCAGAAAAATTCTTCGTCAGGCCGTATTGTCACGTGTTTATGACCTTTGCTCCCGTTTTATTGAGAGCGCTGCCAGCTGTCTGGCTATGATTTTTTTCTGAAATGAAACTGCTTGTTTTGTAAATAGCCGAAGTGGTACGAATGGTGACATACATTCGAGGTATTTGCATCAGGACTGACCTCGAGGTTGCGAATAACAAAAACGTACGACGATTAAAGTGTATGTCAACGTGGTCATGTAGACGCATTTACTCAAATTAAATTACATTAAATTAAATATTAATTGTTTTTCTAAAATTGCATACTAATATAGTTTAATCAAAGTCTATTCAATCCTGACTGTTGAATACTCTGCACCTTAAATGTCATCAAAAAACTTCCAGACGAAAATTATTGATCGCTATGGACTTTTACAATGGTAGCCAGGTACTAAACTGGGTCAAGAATAGAAGACGTCAGAACTAATAATAACAAATAACTGGGTAGCACCAATTATTTCAGCACGCGCAGCTTTCATTGCGACATCACAGCGCGCGACTGAGCATCAATGACCTGTATTACTTGTACTTTAGTTAGTAAGTGTCCGGTTGCCCACGATGGCCCGAGGAGACCCTATCCCGCTCTCTCTCTCTCTCTCTCATATATATATATATATATATATCTATATATATATATATATATATATATATATATATATATATATCTATATATATATATATATTCTGGTTCAAAAGAAAGTCCCATGCCCCCTACCCCGAAAATTAAACGGTTGGACCCTAAATTGGTTTCGAAATCAGACCGAGTGAAAAAAGTTCCTCATATTTACTCATGATTTTTTTCCCCTTCAGGCTATTGCTTTTTTATTATTTCGTTATTTATTTATTTTTTATTTTTTGTTTCAATATTAAGCTTTCGTCAGCCACCTGTAATTTATAAGTTTGTACCAGACCCTTGTCGAAGATCTCACAGAGCCACGCGAGAGGTCTGGTTGAATTGTTGTTAAGTCAAGTACATACGTTTTTCTTGTTCTTTAGTCAGCGTATTTCAAGGTAAAGGCGTGCCGCTTCTTGGTAGAGGATCATGTAAACAACCGAACTAACATAAAGAAAGACAAAAGTACAGTGCGTACATGCTACTTAAACAGCTAAGTCACGAGAGCAATAGTTTTTATTAACTAACGTATATGCATTGTTCTTATTAAACAATTTATCTGTATTCAATCAGTATTAGTTACCACTTAAAAACTGCGGCATTGAGATCTCTCCAAAGATGACTTGATCTTTTAGGTGGGTGAATATCTCACTGTCTTACCCGCGCATGGGCAGTCTGAGTGCTGTAGTAGACATAGGATAGGCAAGCGTTTTAAAATAGCTCAAGCTCGAATTAAGGACTATGGAAGGTTCTTTTAAACCTAACCAGAAAAATATAAATTTGTAGTGAACATTGTGTAGCAAATACAAGTTTAATTTAACAGTTGGCAAACAGAGTATTTCAATGGTATTTATGGGATTCATTTATTTCTTCTTTCAGTCCCAATATTAAAAAATGAAGTAAATTTACACTTAACCTAATTATAGACATCATGAGTTTGTTAATAAAAAGCATATCTTGGGTATATGCAGTGTCCATGCAAATCCAAGTTTTGAATTCTACAATGCAGTTTCTTTTAATTAACACGAAATGGTGAAAGAAAATTTAAAAATGAATCAAGTTAGATGTAACTGTTATCAGTCAGATGTAGAATTAGGTTTCTAAGTGAACAGTAAATTAGTAATTAATTGCACATATTAATATCAAATTAAAATGCAGATTTGAAGATATACCATATATACTCGATTATAAGACGAGTCAAACTGTAAATAGACCCTGATCTACTGTCTCATAATGCACTGGCAGATCAGGGTCGGTGTTGTTTGTTTTACTGATTACTCCAAGCTGCATCAACCCAGATGTGCCAGCGCACTATGTGACAGCAGATGTGGGCCTGTTTAGTTTGCAGCTGGACTCATAAATGAGTATCTATAATTGGTAATTTTACAGACACCATTGACATCATTGTTTTTACTCTTTTTAATGTAATATTATATACATGGTTTTAATGTACTGGCAAAATTTGTTAAAATTTCACTACCAGTAAACTATGTGATTTTTCAGTTCAGGTAACCACATATAACCTAACCCATATTTAAAAACTGAAAGCCAGGTTTATGCATGTTCATATTTTAATTTTTACATATGGTAAAAAAAAACAAAACAAACAGAAATAAATAAATTTCCACAGTCTGCTGACAATCTATTAATCAATTTAGTACAGATTATCTGCAAAATTCTATCATGAATCTATCAGTCCCTATCTATCTTTCCTTTTTCTTACATATTATTTATTTATTTTTCTTTCATTTTTCAATTGTACAGGTAATTTTCATTCCAGTTTGTAATGTTATTACATACATGATATAACATGGGCTTTTTCTCCATACACAGATATTTTGAACTTTCTATCTAGTGATCATATTTTTCTTATTTGTCACCTCCACCATGCATGAGTAGATTTGGATAATAAGTATACAGGTACTTGGTTACCTTTATTACTATGTCAAATACTCATTTTTTTGTTGTTGTGAAGGTTACATTTCATAAATGTGTACTTAAGGCGCATACATCACCAATCCAGTCCTAACAAAAGAAAGTAGGAAAACTAGGGGACTTTTAAAAGGGTTGATGTGTGGGGTAAACTTTACCAAATTAGTGTAAGAAAAGGAAAGTACCATATATACTCGCATATTATCCGATACCAACTGCAAACTGCATAGACCCAGATCTGCCATCACATAATGCACTGGCAGATCTGGGTCTTTGCAGTTTGTAAGGACTAATCAGTAGAACAAACAACATAGACCCTGATCTGCCTCTGCATTATGCGATGGCAGATCGGGGTCTATGTTGTTTGCATTTGGACACAGCTTATATGCGAGTATGTATGGTATAGTGATACCCCTCTTATAAAGTCATCTATTTTGCACTGAAAAGCTGACTATTAAAATGGTGGCCTTTCTTGAGGTGCACAAAATGGTAAATATATGTTATTTTGATGTTGGGCAGGCTGGCCTCGGATCAATGGATGGCCTTTCTTGAGAGAGGCCTGTCAAGAAAGGGACCAATGTATAAAAATAAGTCACCTATAATACTGGAACACAACATCTTTGTCTCTTGAGGTAAATTTGAAAAACCTTATTGAAATTCTCCGTAAGAAAAAATCGGTTTAAAAGAAATATAGAATATGTTAAGGTGAACAGTTACTGGTAGAAGGATCTGAACATTCTTTAGTAACAACCTCAATGAAGATAACCCAGACAATCACATTTGCTTCTTTGATATATTAGTATCAAGGAGTGTTCCAACCTGTGTGCTTTCTCTATGTAAAAGCTGATACATGTACTGTCTACTGCATGTAACGTAAATAATATGATCTATTTGACTGATGTGTCAATAGCGGAGAATAGCCATGGAATTTTCCAAAATGCTATTGTTATGACAATATACAAAATGTCTGAAAATTTTGCCTGGACACCCTATATTTAAAAAACAAAACAACAACTAGTAATCACTGACCCAGCAAGATTTGGCTGACAAAAATGTCAGCGGAACAATTACATTTTGAATGAATCAAATCTTAATTATTTCATGTCTTAAAAGAAATATGTAAAATTACAAAACCAGTTGTACAGAAATAAAATATATGGAATGAATTTTGTGTAAATAAAATGCATGTGCCCTTCAATTTTAAATCACTTTCTTAACAATTATCTTTTCAATTTTTCTAGGACTTTAATCATCGACATGAAGGAATACTGCAACAATTATTGCTTACTTTTGCCTGGTAAGAGCTGGCTTATTGTCTTGATGTGTTTATCACCTTGTGATCTTGTGCAAAATTAATATTGGACTGAATTTCTGTCATTTTTTCAGTATTGAGCCTCCTTATTTAGATACAGTACGTACAATGATCCAGACAGGCAGACTGCACACACACATCCACACACACACACACTGATGCATGTCACATGGATGCATGTGCATATACATGTGTACTGGGTATATACACAAACATACATTCATATGCAAAAATATACTTGAGAAATGATCCAAGCAAGGTTCAAATACTTTAATTTTTTTAATTTATACAGATTGTATCACTGAAAATCATGATGCATTAATGCAGATGTTATCATTTCTTTCCCAATACATATGCACTCTGCTGTTATTATCACCAGGCACGTGTACATTCACTGGAGTTTAAATACAGGAATTTGTGTCACATGACCATTAATGAGGTAAATAGAGCATAATATACCTGTTAAACGGGACCTCAGTACTACCTATCTACCCAAAATGGCCGAAGTGTGAACTGCATAGATTTGACTCTAGATTAGTGTGCACAGATCATTTTCTATAAATTTCTGACTTGGCTGGACATATAATTTAGAAGTAAGTCATATTTAGCATACATAGAGAGAGTTCTAACAGGAATTTTCAGTACTAATTGATTGATTTTAATCATATAGCATAGAAGTAAGTCATATTTAGCATACATAGAGAGAGTTCTAACAGGAATTTTCAGTACTAATTGATTGATTTTAATCATATAGCATAGAAGTAAGTCATATTTAGCTAACATAGAGATAGTTCTAACAGGAATTTTCAGTACTAATTGATTCATTTTAATCATATAGCATAGAAGTAAGTCATATTTAGCTAACATAGAGATAGTTCTAACAGGAATTTTCAGTACTAATTGATTGATTTTAATCATATAGCATAGAAGTAAGTCATATTTAGCTAACATAGAGATAGTTCTAACAGGAATTTTCAGTACTAATTGATTGATTTTAATCATATAGCATAGAAGTAAGTCATATTTAGCTAACATAGAGATAGTTCTAAAAGGAATTTTCAGTACTAATTGATTGATTTTAATCATATAGCATAGAAGTAAGTCATATTTAGCTAACATAGAGATAGTTCTAACAGGAATTTTCATTGACTGATTTTCAGTACTAATTGATTGATTTTAATCATAATCAAACAAGATTGAAGTAATAGTGTAGAAAAAACTGCAGAAAACTTCATGGGTTGAACTTCTGTAGAATAAACATGTACATGTAGATCTGCAGAATAATCAGACTTTAATTTGATTGTATTTTTGTATACGCCAACCATAAGGTGGAGTGTACATGTATTATGTTATGATGTCTGTTTGTCCACCTGTTTGTGTGTTACCAAGTTTGTTTCTGCACAATAACTTCAGTTGTCCACAATCTACAGTTGCCAAACTTTGTAGATGGCTTGCACATGGGGTAAGAAAGAACTCTATCGATTTCGGGCTCAAAAGGTCAAAGGACAAGGTTACTCTGACTGAAAGACTGACTGAAAAAAGAAAAATGGTTACCACACAATAACTTGGAGTTCTTCATTATCTACAGTTAGCAAACTTTGTGAATGGCTTGTACATGGTGTAAGGAAGAACCCCATTGATTTTGGAATGAAAAGGTCAAGGTCACTGTGACTGAAAGAACGAAAAAATAGTTTCCACACAATAACATTAGTTCTAAATGACATACCTAAACCAAACTTTGTGGATGGCTTGCACTTGATGTAAGGAAGTATGCTATTGATCTTGGAATCAAAAGCTCAAAGTCACTGACTAACAAAAGAAAAATTGTTTTCGCACAATAACATTTGTTCTACATCACTGACCTGGCCATAACTTTGTGGCTAGCTTGTACCTATGGTAAGCAAGAAGCCTGTTGATTTCATGGTAATAAGGACAAAGGTCTCAGTCACTCTGACTGAAAGAAAAAAAGTGGTATTTGTTCAAACATTTTACTTATCTACATAGAGCACTATTAAACATGAGCCTTTTTGTGAATGGCTTGCACTTAGGATAAGGACGAAGCCTATCAAGTTCATGGTCAAAATGTCAAGGTCACTGACTGCAAGAAGAAAAATGGTTCTATACAAAAATTTCACTTAATTACATCGAGGAACATTACAGATGGGGTGGGCGTATAATGTGCCATTCATGGTACTCTTGTTGTTAAAGGAGATACAGGGTCTGACAAATATTAAATCAGATAGTAGCCCAGTAGACTACTAGGAGAAGAACCTGGTAGCCCAGTTTAAATTTAGTAGCCCAAAGAAGCACCTTGAACTCTATAATGATACCTGTCTTATGCTCTTGATGCCATCAGTGTTCAAACTTAAATATTTTCAGCTTAAAGAATTTATTGCAATCATATTTTTTATTATATTTGCCTGGTACAGTGTGGTATGCATTTTTAGATGTTTTTATCAATCTTTTAATCTTTTAGCCTTTCAACATCATTCAACATTGGAGTATATTTAGAAATGCTTTGGTCTTATCCTAACAATAACAATAAGCAAGCGGGCAATCCTTGATTCAACAGCTCATAAAAATTCCAGGTACAATGATACACCTAAAGTATTGAACAATAGACTTGAAGTATTGAATGACTGTCTTTTGTGGCCTGTTTACCCAACCATGGTCACTACAGACTTTTCTTAATGTCATTTCTTCATCATGGGGGCCTTTAGGATTTCCTCAGTTTGTGCAAAGTTTTCTATGACAATGCCAAAAATTCATGGAAGGGGCTGTGATCACATAGATAACACATTTAGAAATACAGTCAAACCAGATATACATGCACAGGTAATTAATCCCATCATAGCAGCAAACAGCATATGAAGGTTAGATATGATTAGTGCTATTTGCAATGTATTTGTATGGGACCTGGATAATGCAGTGTTAACACACTTACTTCACACTCTGAGGTCCTGGGTTTGATCCCCGGCTTCAGCATGTGCATGGGTTTTGTGGTCACCCATTCAAGGTCAGTGGTTTTCTGTGTGTACTCTAGTTTCCTCCACGACAAAAGACCACACTATTCCAAAATCTGAATGCTTCATACAAGTTGTAAAGTTCAACTTTAAATTTTTATGTAATTAAATATTAATACATATTTATTGGGGTCATCCATATATATTGCATCCGTTTTCTGGAAGTCCCATGGGTGACCTTTATAACCAGGTTTGACACTGTTTTAAAGTGATTTCACTTCAATGAACAAATTTCAATTCTTCCTTTTTATATTTTCAATTAGAAAAAATAAATGTCTAGTACTTTCTTCAGTTGTTTTAAATAATTTTTATTGACAATGTCTAGTACTTTCTTATTAGGTATAGACCATATCAGCATAATTTCTTTGCCTAATTACAACTATTTTTTGCCTAATTACAATACATGTAATTTCACATTATGGTAAAGATAAAGGAATACATATACATTCATTGGTATTATTTTGGTTCACCCTAGTTTCTGAAGTCAACATTTATCTATACATGCTTTTGAACTCTGGCACACTAACAGTAATAGATTCATCTCATCTTTGAATATATATTATGTTGAGCAAAGTCATTATTAAACTTTTTATTCTCATTATCTTGTCCATTGATCCAGCTAGACAGAAATGGAGGGGCATTTCTCCCCTCTGCCTTCCCCTCTAGTGACCCTCAACACCCTTCTAGTTCCCCCTCTGCCCTACAAGAGCCCACCCTTCTTCCTCAATCCATATCACTAAAACACCTTCTTAAATCTGTGTTGTTTTCTATTTATTCGAGGAATTTTCTGTTTATTTAATCCAGTATTAACTTATGACTGTGCTTTTGTCTGGTTCTAATTCCAAAAAGATATAAAAGGCTTTATTTCATTACTGACATCAGTTAAGTCCTTTTATCACCAAAATGATGCCCTTTGCCATAAAAAGTTACCCTTTTTTCAACGAAAGTGTTCCTTTTGCTATAAGTGCCCCTCTTACCCTTGCCTCTGTTAGAAGTTCCTATTTGGAAAACGGTACATATTCTATGTAAAATATAGTTCTTAATGTTCATGTACAGTCACAAAATCTAATGCCCTGTGGGCTCGATGATGTAGTAGGCCTGATGCATCCTCTTGCATGCCATTAGAGGTAGAATAGGTCTGATGCATCCTCTTGCATGTCATTAGAGGTAGAATAGGCCTGATGCATCCTCTTGCATGTCATTAGAGGTAGAATAGGCCTGATGCATCCTCTTACATGTCATTAGAGGTAGAATAGGCCTGATGCATCCTCTTGCATGTCATTAGAGGTGACTAATGGAGGTAGGAGTCCCTCTTTAAGAATTCCTAGCTGGAATACTGTAGTCTGTTATGTTTCCAATACCTAAAAATATGAAAATATTTAAAATAAATCTTGTGGTGTATCTAATATATGATGTTAACATTTATTTCATTTCTTGCCATTAAGTTGTTAAGTCCAAATTGAGACAACCTGCAATAAAAATATACTCAGTGTGATAATAACACTTTTATTCAGTTTTGTTAGTACCAGTATTTGTTTATATATTGTCAAAAGTCAAGTTTTCTGTTCATCAGTACAGTACAATAACTAATGTGTGTATACATTGTATTTTAACCTACAAGTACATGTAATGTAAATGACTAATGGTAAACCTATGCTTACTGGCAAACCTATCTTCGGTTTTCATAGAATCTGATTGTAAACCCATGCTTAATGACACGCCCATCATCAGCTTTTATATAATTAGAGCTTAAGACAGTTTTACATGATGGTACGAGCCCCAACTCCACACTACCTCACCCACATTTCTCTAAAGATTTCAGGGCTGAAAAGAATCCGTAATGACCTACTTACCTGGAGTTAAAATGGTAACAAAATCAAACAAAAATATATATTTTTCTTAATATTCTACATTAAATTTTGGGCTTGTGACACAAAGTCTAAATACAGCACTTGTTCAACAGAATTGTAAACTTGTATCCTGGGCTTCCAGGCAATGGATTTTTTCCTACCCTGAATTTACATGCATAAAGCATGTCTTGTAGGCTTTTTTTAAATACAGTATTTTTGAAATTCTGTTTAAGTACTTATTGTATGTAATATACACATTTGAAAGTACATCTCACAAAATCTGAAATTCAGATGTTTCTTGGAAAAAATATACAATAAGAACATTTACTTCACATGAACAGTTTTTATCTGATATATGACCAGAAATATTCGAGGATTTCATTTTGCATTTTTTTGTGGGTAATGAATGTCCACGAAATTAAATCCACCATGAAAGTTTTTGTTGATATTGGATGTTAAAGTTAATAGTGTAACTCTAGAAATGCTATCCCCATGAAATAGTCCCATTTGTCCCAAACCACAAGATTTCATCATCACGAAATAGTCATCTTAGTCCCAAACCACAGAATTTCATCCCCATGAATATTTCTGATCACACAATGTGGCGGACCCCCTTCTTACAAGGTGTCCGCTTTGGTTGGTTATCATTATCTAGAGGATGATCGACCTCGGTGTTATTGCCCGGATCTAGTAAATAATAAAATAAATTATGAAATTTATAGATGGAATAAATAGAGATCTGAGCAGGTATCTAGAACAGAATAAAACGAGCCCCCGTACATGAAATATAACAATTTAATCAATTACATAAAACAAACTGAGATACCGGTAGTACATTACATTAGGAAGATATACTTCTTTTTGAAATAAATCATTTACTGAATTTCAACACAAATATACTTATGCAAATAGCCAATCTGTTTCAAAACGATAGAATTAGTTCATCATAGAATCGAGTGAACAATCGAAGTCATTTTCCTGCCTAACTGCATAACCTGCTTATCGCTGGCCACTCCAAATTCAATGCTGCTGTCTAGTCAAGATTGATGTTCTCCTCTTTTTCCCTTCTCACTCTCTCTCTTATCTCGCCTCTTTCACGCCCTCCAACTTTGTGTGGGTAGGTAGGTAGGTGGATATTTTGGATACGTAGGTACATGGATGGAGCTATTTCCCCTTGTGATTTCAAGACTCGCTCGCTTCTACCACCAGAATTGTGTCCGTCAACATCCAGACATCCGGGCCCTTGAATAATTGTTTATACCAGAGAATTTTGCCTAAATTCTACCTCGGAGTCGAGATTTATTTTCTCTTGCAGAAAAACTTAGACTGACTAAATTTTGTGAAGTGGAAATTTAAAACATGAAATTTCATCTGGGAAACACACCTCTTATTTAGATTAAACGTATCTACCGCCTTTTATAAATACACGCTTAACACGGTCAGCGTAACCCTCTAGATTTTTAAATAACCGATTCTGGAGAATTTCAAAAGATAATCGTATTTCCACTTGCTTCACATCTAGTTCTGCAAACTCTCAACTGTGACATTTTTGATATCTAGACCTCCAAATAACCTTCATACCATTAGGGCTACAATGAAGGCTTAATTAAAAATCAATCCCCCCCTCTAACAGGGACATTAAAACCATCGCAGTCTAGCAATTTCATATGGTACCTTTCCTCCTAAATCTAATTAATTGTTCTCTGCCAAGCTAAATGTGCTCTGTGTTCTCTGCTGTGCTCTACCAAATACATCGACAGAAATTTGCACCCTTACACGCAGTAAAGATATCTTCTTTCTTTTGCAGGGCCAATTCTATAACACGTGATTGTGGGATTAATTTTTTAAAAATCGTGCTTGTATTTTCAAGCTCTATTTTTATTTCTTCATTAAATTCATCCTACGTTCAGAAAATTCATCCCTTTTTTCAAACAGAGGGGGAATCAACTCCAAATATTTTCAGTTCAAGAATAAACCATGCTTTTGCACCTTTACCTTGATTAATACTGAGTTGTCCTATACAAACATGTTGGAATAGGTGTGATGCAGAAAGGTATAGATTGCTAATGTAAAACAGTGATATAACAATAGAATATCCATATTTATTAATAAGACTAATGCTATGAATGAAAGTAAGGATCATAATTTATAAACTGAATATAAAAATCATATCTGACAATCACTCTAATCAATGTCATAAAAAAGGTAAAAATGGGAATTTAGTATTTTTACTCGTAAGCACCATTATGCATGGGATAGCTCTATATTAAAGAGGAATTGAGCTGATTTCAAGAATTTTATCATCAGATCCATAAAAAAAGAGCAAAAGGATTTGGACCATCAACATGAACATGGCACTATAGGACAATGTCCAGTTCACTGGTAACAGATTTTTAAAATTAAAGTAATTAAAGACATTTTGAAGTAAAGATTTTTTTATTTATGAATTACTTACAGTTGACATTTTTGATAAATTCAGATATATACATTTTGAATACTTACTATTTCATGTTTTGGGATTCCCTCAAAAATAAAAATGTGCGGTAGAAGCATTTAATTTTGTTGCAAGTATACTATGGATTTATTTATTTTCATGGGTAACAAATTATGTTTGCAAAAATTACATTTTCATAGGTATGTTAATTTGTCGATTTCAGGAAGGGCTCCTATTGCTTCCATAAAATGATTATTGTTCATTAGGTCTTTAAATTTGTGGTTTGTTGCAATCATTAAATCCACAAAAATTGGACCCTTCCCCCCCAACAAAAAAAATAGTGAATTAACAGTATTTTATATTTTTCAAGGTCAATTCCAATTCAATAAACTATACATGTAATTATATTTTTCATATATTAGAAATCAGAATTTCAATTACAAGGGATAGAATAATACGCTTTGATACTCCGCTAAGTAGCCCCAATTTAGTTGTTGTTTTAACCAAACTACATAAATGCTTTCACACACTTGAGGATTTCCATGAACTCTGTGTTGGACCATCTTAAAGAATTATACACTAAAAACACTCCAAAAGAAGTTTATATGGATAGCTGAAACCCATAAATCAATTACAGTTTAATTGATGAATTCAAAGAGAGGAAGAAAGCGGCGTTAAAAGTGTGATCTTTTAAATTACATATTTGCTCATGTATATGACACCATTGATGGACTCTGGTCTTCCATTGCATAATATACTGGCACACCAGGGTCCACACACTATTCCTTGTCCCTAAGATTTAATGCAAACAGCATAGAGCTAATTGGAGCAACCTCATTCTTGTCTGTCAAGCCCCCCCCCACCCCCCTCACCAAACCCCCTGGCTATAAAAAGCAGATTAAATACCACATTTTGGGTGGAAAAAACCCCCCAAAAACCCCAAAATTCTTGTGCAACAAAGAAGTATGCAGTCTCTAATCTGTTTCATAAATGCATGTGAACTCAGAAAGAGATCAACTCAACATAATATACAAGCCAAAAAAATATATTGTTAACTGAAAGTAAGTATAAATGTTTTATTTTAATGAATCAGTACTGTTGTTTGTTTTCATATTCACAGTGACATAGTATTTTGTCACATGATCCCATAACATGATAGATTCATTATCATGAATGAAATTAAAAATGGCTGCCTCTGTGACACATCCAAAGCTTTTTAACAGAAAAGACAGAGGACACTGCAGCTGAGCTTAAACCCTGGTCTGCTGGTGCATGCAGTAATGGTAGATGTGGGCCTGTGCTGTTCATAGTTGGGTATACATGATACAGCAATGGTAGATGTGGGCCTGTGCTGTTCGTAGTTGCGTGTACATGATACAGCAATGGTAGATGTGGGCCTGTGCTGTTCATAGTTGGGTGTACATGATATAGCAATGGTAGATGTGGGCGAGTGCTGTTCATAGTTGGGTGTACATGATATAACAATGGTAGATGTGGGCCTGTGCTGTTCATAGTTGGGTGTACATGATACAGCAGTGGTAGATGTGGGCCTGTGCTGTTCATAGTTGGGTGTACATGATATATGAGCAACTATGGTAATATGAAAACTGAAGGAGTCATTGCCTTGAATTTTGTCTTCTTTTTTTCAGCTATCACGAAAATGGCAGTAGGAGGAGCCAGAAATATTACTCGTATGCAGCTCATTGTCCCAGCTTGCCCATTAAAGGATGCACCTCCTACTGTACTTATCAATTTGGCACGTAGAATCGATACCGTGAACGACGATTGTGGGTTTGGGTGGATGCGACTGGCAGATTTACTGGGATGTTCTGCAGATGACATCCGCTCTATTAGGGTAGGTCTAGGAACTAGACTTAATCAAGTTTTATCATGAAGTCTATAAATTGTATGCTTCCATTATAAAGGGATGGAAAAAGTTTGAAATTTCTACTTGTCCAGAATTCAGATTTTTATGAAATGGAATAAATGAAGCATGAATTTGTCTTCATATTTTATTATCATATTTGATTGTCATATTTGATTCCAGGTAACTTGCACTATATTCTGCTTACCATGGAGAGTTAAAGTTTCAACTTGTCAAAGGCTGCCAAACAAGTGATTTTTTGAACCATGCCTCCAAAAGACATTCTAATTTAGGAATAAATCAGGAGAGAAGTTTCACTGTTACTAAAAAGCAATGGAATGAGCAATCATACGTACAGGGGTACTCTGTTATAATGTGCTTCATTATATGGAATGAGCAATCATAAGTACAGGGGTACTCTGTTATAATGTGCTTCATTATATTGAATGAGCAATCATAAATACAGGGGTACTCTGTTATAATGTGCTTCATTATATTGAATGAGCAATCATACGTACAGGGGTACTCTGTTATAATGTGCTTCATTATATGGAATGAGCAATCATATGTACAGGTGTACTCTGTTATAATGTGCTGCATTATAACACAAATTAAGACATAACAGGGTTGAGTCATAGCTTCAGATTTTTTGTCATATATATTCCTTATACCCCGACACTACTCACTGACAAACAGATAAAAATAATTTGTTAAAGTTTCAGAAACCTACAGCTTACAGATCATTATTACCATATATACTCGCGTATAAACCGGGTCAAATTCAAACAGCATAGACCCAGATCTGCTGTCGCATAATGCACAGGCAGATCAGGGTCTGTGTTGTTTGTTCTACTGATTATTCCTTACAAACTGCATAGACCAAGATCTGCCAGCGCATTATGCAATGGTAGATCTGGGTCTATGCAGTTTGCAGTTGGTATCAGCTTATATGCGTGTATAGATGGTAGTGTTCTTATACAGCAATGATTAATTTTCATGGAGCATGGGACTATCATAATTTTCATGGAGCATGGGACTATTCGTTCGTTCGTTGGATTAACGATGTGTGCGGCCATGTACGTCGGTATTATCATAATTCCAATTGTTATATAACTTGACAGAATCATTAAAATTATTACTATATGTTTGACTAGTGTTTTGTTTACACCACACCTCCTGAAACATACATGCATTCTTCAAATTTTCAATAATTTGGTGCATAACACAGTCAGCAGTTTCTCGCTACACCGCGATTTGGTACATAATGCAGTGGGCAGTTATGATTCCCAGATACCACATTCAAATTGGCAGGAAAATAAGAAATGTGTGAATTTAAACAGTTTTATATTTTCACAAGAACTATTAAAACTTAAGGTAGAAGATTTATTGTAAACTGAATTCCACTTTATGGCAGGGTTTACATGAATAAAATAATGAAAAATGCTTTCTTTACCTCTTGTTTTTGTTTAAAAAAAAATTATGTGTAGAATTTTTTTAATAAATTGAATACACAAATAGTCTTTCACTTAGCAATGAGACTGAGGCATTTTGTGAAATTTCTTCCTCAACCAATTCATTTTTAGACTTAATTGACTCATCCAGTCACTTGTTCCTGTGACCCATGTCTGCTATCCCCATGCTTTAGTGAAAGATGCTGTGATACCATACATCCATCTATCAGTCTGTAACTCTATCTCCTCCTAAACCACTGGGTTGAAGTTCCTCAATCTTACATGTAGTACTTCAGTTGCACATGTGATAACCATATAAAAGAGGGGTATAGTATTTAGCCATTTCCCAGGGGTCCCTGGGAGGGACATATAAAATTGCAGTTCTGGTGACTTTTTTAAAATATTGATTGACCACACTGTAAACATGCATTCATAAAACAAGCACACAATATATTTAATGGATTTCAGTTTTATGACTCCTGGTCAAGGTTGGGGATTTGGTTGGGGGGGGGGATGTGTAATAAAAAGCATGGGAATTTGCCTTGGTGAGCCATGGAAACTCTGGTCACCTCTGTTATATTCTGTATACATGTGCTTAATATTTGCTTTCTGCATTTAAAAAATTGCAACAGCAGATAAGGGTCTTTGTTGTTTGCATTTGGACCCGGATTATACGCGATTATATATGGTAATACAAATTCTGATACAGCTATGTTTTGTAATATGGCCACACTGCCATGGGTGGCCATTTTCATTCCAATCTGTAGTAATATAAATTGTATATATTGTATTTTTTCTTAATTGTAGACTCGTGCTGACCATGACAGTCAGAATAGTAATAGCCCGACCATGATACTATTTAGTGACCTCCAGAACATGTATAATCCTGTTTTCACAATGATGGACATTGAGCGAGCCTTGCTTGAATTGAACTTGGAAGCTGTTAGTGTTCTGCATAGTACAAGTATGTAGTTTGATGAAGGATTTCTTTACTTAAAACTGTCAAAATCTTGTACATGCTGCTCTTTGTTTTATGCCCTAACTGTGATAACTTGAAACATAATGTCAGCTCTCTCTGTATATACACATGTCCATACATCTGAGCCTTAGGAGCCATGAAATGTTACACACTTTATCATGGTTATAAGTAAATGACCTTATTAGACTTTTAAGCCATTCAAGCAATTTTTAGCTCTACCGGTCGAAGACCAGAAGATCTTATGCGATGACCTGTCATATGTTGTCATCCATTTGCACAAGTTTGTTATTGCTACTCCTAAACTACTGGGAGGATTGCCATGAAGCTTTACACACACATTAATTCCAGCGTCTAGTTGGTGAAAATGGTGACTCTCTGACATCCAAGGTGGCCATATAGAAAATCTTGTTATTGCAACTCCTCCTGAAGTTGCACTCCAGTTTTCACAAAATTGCACATCCTTACACATAGGTTGTCTGCACAAGGTTCAATCTTTGTTGTGAAAACTGACCAAACTGAAATCCACTCCTGTGCAGCATATACAATTGTGGAGTGGAACCTTAAGAATCCCTTTAACTTTGACAATCAGTCTGTTTTCCTTAGTTTGTTAATTCTTATTCTTTTTTAAATATATGGTGTAAAATTTTGTGTTTTTAAGAGAATTATTCTTTCTGCAAAACATAATATTCACACAGTCAATTTGGTGCTTCTGATGAATTTAAGTAATTTTGCACTGAAAACCTACTCTGAAGTTAAATGACTCCTAAGGGTTGTATAAATGCTAGGATTGGACGTGATATGACAATGTCATGTCCACATGATAAAGTAACCAGATATATAAAAAATTTAATATAAAACCTTACCCTGTGAATTTGTAACACTGTACCATGATTTTTCTTTACATTTTGGCCCAAAATAAGTTCTGATGTTGTAGCCCCCATGTTCCCAGTGACCTTGACCTTTTATCCTGTTAATATATGCTAAGAAGAAAGTTTAAACCCTATTATGACATTTATAAATATCTCATTGTTTTTTAATGTTTGTTGCTATGATATAAAATGTGCCAATTCCCATTCTGAAGCAACAGTTTTGACATGTAATGATAATGATACTGGGATATGGGGGGATTGGTACACAACTGTTTTCAAGACAATTTTCCAATTACTGCCATATTTCACAATTCATTTTCTTATATTTATCCTAAAAACAAATAAGAAAAACATAACAAACAAGACAACCAAAGTTAGTAATAAAAAATATTTATTCTTCAGTGGCCTTATGTACTTAAGATTGCACTCCATAGTTTTCACAAAATATCACTTTCTCACATGAAATTCAGTCATTGCAGTGAAAACTGTCCAACACTAGGACTTTGTTCATCTCTTACAATCCAAATTAAACAGAGGATAATATTTACTTGTATTGTGTGAATAACATATATTTCATCAAGTTGGTGAAATATATCCATTATTCACTCAGAACAAGCAAATTTTGTTTTTATTTTGTGCTCAAATGTATTGGCTAGCTAAAGTGTATAACAGATTGAAGTAGCAGATTTCTTATAGTATTCTGCACAATAATGTCAGCTATTGACCATTTATGTTCTGTTGTGTTTTGTGTATATTCGCACAGAAAATATAAGTAGTAATATACATGTACGTCTCTTTCCTTATTTAAGGTAAATAAGCACATAAACAAAACAATTGAAGAAAAAAAAATGAACACATTGTGGGATTTGAACTGGGTACTTATGCATGACAAGTGGCCATGCTTACCACTATACCAAACAAGTGACAATGTGGCAGATGAAATTTCTAGGTCATAATGTTATTGATGTATGTTGACAGCAGTGAAAAAATAATTTTCATAATTTACTCCAGTGAATTATCTAAAAATTATTTCTCTCGGAAAATCCACTAATTCACAGACTAGCATAAGATAAAAGTCTCTATCTGTCTAGGTTATGGTTTTATCAAATTTTTAAAACAGCTTGTGAAAGTTTAAAAAAAAATGCTTTAAAAATAGCTTCAATTTTGTATTTTTACCCTGTCTCTGTCGAGACAGAGGAATTTTCCAACAATTTTACTCATATGGAGATTTAAGTACCTGAATTTTCTTTTCTGTAGACAAAATAAAAAGAGAATCTGACCAGCTAAACTTTTATAATTTCATCTCATATATTTGATACACATTTTTGGTTTTTAAAACTGGGCATTCATTTTTTGAGCGCAGTTTTGCATTTGAACCATGGGTAATCATACTGAGCTAGAAACCCACAGCATCTGGTTCATATTTAATGCTTAAACAAAACTGATTCATGCCAAAATAAGCATTCCTGGATTCTACTTTAAATAGCACAGGCTTCCATTGTATAAATGCCATGATTAACTTTTTATTTAGAAATTCACCCCTGTGCAAAATACCAAACTGTGGAGTGGAACCTGAATGGATCATCATATCAACATGCGGTTTTCACTAAAAGAGTTCTTGTAATAATATGTACATGACTGCCATGATGGCAATCTTGAAAATCGTTATATCGATGTTTTTAAATGGATGGTCGTATCGACATTGGGTTTGCACTAAAACACTTGACTAAAGCAATATGTAGCCCAGGTTCTGAATTAGTACAGATCTGACCACCAGCATTTCATTGCATTTATGAAGGACTTTGAAAACCAGACCTACTTAAACTTGGGGTCAGGTCAAAGGCCACTGCTTACCTTTTTGTATTTCACTGAGCTTATGAACAGTGACTTGTACATACACAAAAAAATTTTGACCAGACTTTGTGTATTGTTACATTGCAATACAGAAGTTGATAGTTAGCACTCCGACATTTATTTCATAGTCAAACATCTTGACTCAGGTTTGTAAATGTAATGGCTTGTGAGCATTATCAAACGAGCAAAAATTATGATTTGTATATTCTCCCCACTTCCCAGGAGGGAGACAGATTGGTTTTATGCAGTCCAACTGTTGTCTGTTCATCTGTCACATTATTGAAGGCAAGTTGGTTGGGTCCCAAGATCTTTTTAGTGACTGACTTTTTACGGTTTCTGTTAAATATAATACATGTTTTAGAACTTTCTGGACTTGACTTACTTTTACAAAAACCTTGTAAGCACATCAAAGCAAACTTACTCAAGGTAGACAAAGAAATTTGGAAGATGTAATTGTATTAATATGTAAATGACCTGATTAGATTTTCAGGCTATTATAGCAATTGTTGAGTTTTTTTCACATATTTTTAATCTTTTGAACTTAGTCATATTTTAACAAAACCTTGTAAGAATGCTTAAGCAAAAATCACTTGAGGTAGGCAAATGAAATTGGGCAATCCTATTTGTATTAATATGTAATTGACCTGATTAGATTTGTGAGCCATTTAGTAATTTAATTTCTATTTTTTGTACAGATTTTTAAAACTTTTTGACAAAAACCTTGCAAGCATGATTAAGTAAAACTCATTTGTGAAATGAGGTGGATAAATGAGTATGTATGTATGTATGTATGTATGTATGTATGTATTCGGTTTAATGGCATGTGAGCTCAATCTTAGCTGTATAGTGCCGATTAAATATTAAGTTAAAAAAATTTGTTCAAATCTCCCAAAAACTTGTAGGAAGATAAACCCTTTTAAATAAACGTATATGTAAACATATAGTCCTGCAGGATAAAAGATAAAAGTTAATGATGTAAAATATCATTAAAAGTCAGTTATGGAGAAAATCTTCATAATGAAAATTGTTATGCTTTTTGTAGAACATTCTGTGTAGATAAAAAAAATAAGTTTCTCCGATTTTCTCCCAAAATTTACCATTAAAATTAATGAAGAGTTAAATTATCAAAATTATTGACTGCTGTACCTCCATTGACTAAGGCTCAGTTTGCTCTAATGTGTGATGTCATTTTAGAAGGAACTGACCAACCACTAATGTAGTAGTTTGTTGATTGCAGTTGGTCCTGGCTAATTATTTTTCCCAAAAATACTTACAATAAATTACAAGACTGTCATCCTGAACAGAACATTTAATAAATTTTGGTTAAATATTGCAGCTGCAGCAAGCCATTATCAATGAAATAAATGGCTTTATGTATTCATGTATCTTCATTATGTTTATAGCTGTTTACAATTGTGTCAAGGTGACTTCGCAATATTGGCCAGTTAGATGCTTGAACTATGCAGGTGTTACCTCCCTTCACAGTTCTTATGTGATGAGGCCATGCAATGCAAGACTATTACAACCCGTGCAATTTAAGGGACCCGAGTTAAGCATCTCAATAATTAAGATAAAAATAGATCCAAAAAAGAGAAAACTCACTTTGTCAGACTTGCTAATTTGGAAAAACCAGGTGAATTTACACATTAGTGGCAACTGAACAAATTGAAAACATTTGAAGTTTTAATAAACAGATAATTTTGGAGAAATGACAATCGATGAATAATAATAATAATAGTGTTCTTTATCTTCAGAGGATACAACTCATTTAGCTACATTTTTAGCTAATCTGACATAAGGCTTTCAGGGTATACAACATGTACAAAATATTTATAAAAGAAAGAAAGAACGAACATATTAATTATGGGTTAATGTCACCCAAATATTGCACTTAAAACTTGCAATGTATATACATGTATATCATTGTAACATTTTTGTAGCTTGATTTATGCGTATGCATAAGAACAAAGTGAAAATGCCAGAATATTTGGTTGGCGATATTTATATGTTTAAGTAGTTGAAACATCGTGATTTGAGCACAGCAAGACTGTAAGCCTGCTTTAATGGTAGCCGATTTCATTCAGAAGATCGTGTATATGTAAATGTCTTTTTCAATGCATTAGTACTTGGTTTTGGTAGTTTTAAACACAGGTTGGATGCAAATATTAAAGACTACATGGAGACAGCATTGCTGGTTTGGACATGCAGATCATTCAGATAAAGAGGTGTTAAATTATGAAGGGCTTTATAGACCAAAATACATCTATGATATGAAATTCCTTTGTCAAAAAGGGAGCCAGTTTAAACATGTCAACAGACAATGGCATTGGATCAACATATATATAACTAAGCATAATGTAGCATATTAAAATTGTTTATTGTTTATTTTTAATCTATTCCAGGAAACTTGCAGGCAATAGAAAGGGCATATCATAGATCCATAGAACATAATCGTTCCCTTGACACAAATACAGAACCTTCTATCTGCAACTGCCCAAACTGTATTCATGAGAACTTGAATCGCATGCCGCATCAGCAAAGGTATAACACTCACAATGTGCCTCCAAGACAGTCCCGCACACCACCAACATATGAATCAGGACAGTTTGAGCCATCTCAGTCAGAGAGAACACCCAACTCTCGTGGCACACTCCCTCCACTTGTGATACCTCAATATAGAGGTGCAGTTGGAATGGATCCCTTCACAGCCCCACCACACGTGCATTCTCAGGAGCAAAGGAATATGTACATTTCGAGACCTTTTAGGAGACAAATATCAGGTCCAAACCAAACTCATGGCATAAATTCTGAGGCTTGGAATACTTTTTCTGAAAGAAAATATCCAAGTCATGGTAAAAGAACTATGCGGAAAGAGTTGAACAATCAAGATGTAGTGACTTCCCCAGAAGACAACTGCCAGGTTAGTGATGAGGAGGGTGACTGTACATGTGAAATATCCTCTTCAGAGGTTTTCCATTCAGACTTTCCAGGAAATAATCAAGGTCCTCAGCAAACGACACAACATTCAGAGTGTACTTGTTATCCTTGCTCATTGACTGATGAAACTTTTGTCAAGTCCTCATATGATCAAGAAGAAATAGATTATATTCAGTGTACATATCATTCACAGTTGAACCTCCAAAACAACAATGTAGTGAATCCAGTCCAAACTAGCAATGAGCACAGTAATGATGCTGTTTCTTTGGCTTCAGAACAGATTTATTCTCGTAAATCATCACTCGACCGCAGGATGTCACTTTCCCAACAAGATGTAGATGATGAACAAAGAAACCACCCTAGTATGGATAACAAACGCAACTCCATGGATGAAACAAAGACTAAATCTTTTTGCAATGGAAAGGAAAATAGTAACTGCAACCACTCACTGAATCCCCACAAGCACAGGACAGGTTTAGTAGTGTTTGTTACCTACAGCAGGCACAGTCCAGAGCATGTGGAAGAAGTCATAGAACTCTGCACAAAACTTAAAGGAAAAGGAATACGTGTGCGAGTGGATTTTTCAGGTGATGAAGCACTAAATCTGTTTAATAACAAACATGACTGGTTGGATGCAAATTTAAAGATAGTAAGTAGAAGTACAGTTGACTTTTTTTCTTCAAAGTTATTAATAATCATTGTCAAAGGTATTGTATATTCTAATGTATAAGATGGATCCAACTGCAAACTTCATAGACCCAGATCTGCTGTCACATAATGTGCTGGCAGATCAGAGTAATGCAGTTTGTTGCAAGAAATCAGAAGAACAAGCAACATAGACTCTGATCTGATCTGTTGACAACATTATCCAACAGCAGATCAGGGTCAGTATTGTTTGTAGTTGAATCCAATTCATAAGCAAATATATATTGTAGTTCATGTATTTTCCACTGAACAAACACTACAACATGAGACCAATATGTCAGTCACTGCTGTTTAGTAGATCTATATTTGAGCATTTTTGTTTAACAAAATTCAGTTTTACCCAAGATGACAAGTGAGATCTACATGTAATGGCAAGCATAATGTCATTTATCACAGATTGCCTGGCTCTGTATATATTTACATTTTTAGTCTAACTGTGCCTTCGCTACCTCTCTATAAAAAGCAGGGAATATTAGTATTTACTTTTCTGTCCATCAAAAAATCTATTTGTCCATTCAACCTGCCAGGTGTCCATCACACTTTAATTTCTGATGTATAACTTTAAAGCCATTTGAAATTTATGAACTTGATATAATTAGCTTACATATTATCACTAGAAGGAGTGTCACATACCACATAATGGATCCAGTCTTCAAGATCAAGGTCAGAAGCCAATATTTTCAGTTCTCCTTTCCTCTATTTAATTTTAAAGCCATTTGAGATCAATGGATGAAACTTCGTATACTTAAATATCATTAAAAGATAATGTGTTGCATATCACATTTGTGGCCCTATCTTCAAGGTGAAGGTCAAAGGGTCAATATTTCCAGTTTTCTGTCACTTTTATTCTACTCCATAACTTTAGAGTTGTTATAGATCAAATGAAGGAACTTGGTATACTTTTATACGATTTGTACGTGCTGAGTATCATATTCAAGGGTCTTGTCTTCAAGGTCATTGCAAATCAATATTTTAATTTTTCTGTCAGTTGTTCTTTTCAGCTCTATAACTTTAAAGCTGTTTTAGAAAAAAAAATCAAGATTGGTATACTTTCATGTCAGTACTAGAGGATGTGTTGTGTACCACATTGGGGGTCCTACATGTAAGGTCAAGGTAACAGGTCAATGTTTTAAGTTGTTGTTTCAGCTTAACTCAAAAGCTGTCTGTGATACACAACTGAATCTTAATCGATACTATACTTTAGGAGTCCTCAAGGACCAAAAATAGGCCTGATTTTACAGTGTAAATGGGCCCTAATTCCAATGTAAAATATTTCAAAATCACATTGGTTTCCCAATTATAGTAATTTACTTCTTAAAATTTTCAAAGATTCCCAATGGATCAGATTACTTCCCAAAATGGTAGGCACAGGCTGACCCCTTTAATTTCCAGTCAACCAAGACATTTTTTTCACAACAAATGAATCAAGGATACTGTTAGTCTGTTATCATTGTCATTCATTTAAAATGTCTAGATAAGAACCTAATACATGTAAGTGATAAATTGATTATCATCAGTAATACATATTGTGGGCATATCTACTTCTGCTATATGTACGTATAAACTGGTTTAATTTTTGTCAGTATAGTATAGGTTTTGTATTTGTTGGTTTTTACGGCACTTTTAACTCATTATTGGCTATATCATGCTGAGGAAATGTTAGCTAAGTGCTTTTCCCATAGACACATCAAGGCAGCTGATCCGGGCTGGCCTGGGCTGGTATCAAGCCCACGACCCTTGGATTCCGAGTCTGACACTCTACCAACTGAACTACTGTGGCTCCCTTAATATAGTAAAATACATCCAAACATGCCATATTGACCAACTGTATATAAAGAGCACCTGTATATAAAGGCCACATTGAATTAATCCTATTTATAAATAAATCAATACATAATTACACATACTTAAATATTATAATGACTGCTGATACAGCCCCTGTACAACCAAGTTTCAACTGCATAGGCTTTTTAAAAAATTATAAATTTAAAAAAAAAAATTAAGTCCAGTAAAGTTCATACTCACAAATTATAATGACCTAGAACAGGCACCAGCAACCTTTTAGAACTGCTGTGCCTGGTCCGCTCAGTTGTATAGTGCTGTGTAGAGTGCTTAATGACATGAGGCAAGTCATATTCCAAAGACTTGGCACTTTCCAAAGTATCGGGCGTGCCACCGTTGGCACGCATGCCATAGGTTGCAGACACCTGACCTAGAACATGCAATATATTGTTTAAATTAAAAAGTTGTAGCCATTCATCTTTATGAGATTTCTCCATTATAGCATATGGAGTTGTTACTTTATCACTGGCCATCCAAAATATTTTCACAGCTAGAAAGGCCATACATTCCATCTACAGACAAAGAGGCAAAGATTTATTCAAATCACAAAACATTTTAATGTATATGAAAAAAATTACTGGATGTAATTCATCTTTTCAGGCCAGATTTGTCCTTGTGTGTATTTCTCCAACATACTCTGAAGACACTGCCCCTAACTGCGACACAGAACCCATTCCCGATTTAAACAGACTGGATGTGAGATACATCTTTGACTATCTGCGAACAGAGTACCACAGAAACTGCTCCCAAAACAAAAGGGTCATTCCAGTTATCTTTGAAAATAGTGGTGCAAACAGAACACATCTGCCAAGTTGTATGGCCACAACAATTGTACATAGCTACCCTCGACAGGTTGACAGTATTATTGAATTTATTCTGCAATTCAGTCCACCAGCATGATGAAAGTCAAATTAAAATTGTCCAGATGAGTTATTGAAATCGTACTCAGTTCAAACATGGATGTATTTGCAAACTTGCTGCAATGACTGTGGAATTTAAAAAGAGGAATACTACCAGGTTCACGAACATTTATCACAGAGAGTGCAGTATTATACAAATTTGTACAAAAATATGCAAAGGAGATCTTTATTTGACTCAAAATATGAAGAAGTGTTAATCTTGAACTGTGTTTTGAAATTTGTCAATGAAAATTTAGTGAATTCTGTTACTTGGAAAAGGACTTATCAGAATCTCTTTTGGACACATATTTCTTGGTAGATATTGTACATGTACATGTATATTTATGTACATGTACTTAGATATACCCATCTATGCAGAAATCCAGAGGTAAATTAAATGCATTTTAATACCATATCTCCTCCTTCCCACCACCCAGCTGCATGTCCACATAAATGGACTAGTTTACTGAAGATGACCTTTGACCCTGCTGGTCAGGGTCAGATAGCAACCATTTACATCTTAGAGTATCATCATTTATTAATTTTTTTGGGACATTATAAAAAATAATTAATTTTCTCTCTGGATAATTTGGGAACAAATGAAAACTTACAATTTTTTGGGGGAAAATCTTGTTAAAATTAATATCTGCCTTGGGTACTGTTGTGACACCTGTCAAGTTCAGTACTGGTCAGAAACGAGTTGGGGAAACTAGGTTGCATTTTATCTTTGCTTGCAAATAAATAACACATGATAATGTTTTTGTGTTTTCTTTTACAAGTAAAGAATACTGGTTGCAGTTCTGCCATTGGTTGTTCTCTTTATTCGTGTAGATATACAACCATTGGAGATAAGTATGTACGAATGTCTAATTGTGATAGATACATGTTTCCAACTGAGTTGTCTTTTTTCAGTAAGACCAATATCCCACTTTTCATGCATGTACACGGCGAGGTTAAACAGTGGTGACAGTAAAGGGAACTGATTAGCAATCCATGCATTTATATAATTTCATAATAGAATTACCAGAGAAACATATGTAACTAAATGAACATGCCGCAATTTGTGATTTTTGTGTTCAAATATCAACCTACTTATATTAGCACTGTGGTAAATGATACATAATCTCTAGACCGTAAAATGTTTCAGCATGAAACTCAGTCTTAAGATCATTACCCCTAAATGGGATATAATACTTGAAGTACACTTGGTAATTTAGCATGCTAGTAGTGGAAACAGTGCTAAAACAGATATGACACTTGAAATAAATTTGGTAGTTAGCATGCTAGTAGTAAAACCAATGCTAACATGAGATATGATACTTGAAGTACATTTGGTAATTATCATGCCAGTAGTGGAACCAATGCTAAAAATGAGATATGATACCTGAAGTGCAATTGGTAATTAGCTTTCTAGTTGTGGAACCAATGCTAAAAATGAGATATAATACTTGAAGTACATTTGGTAATTACATGTATCATGCCAGTAGTGGAACCAATGCTAAAAATGAGATATGATACTTGAAGTACATTTGGTTGTTAGCATGCTAGTTGTAGAACCAGTGCTAAAAATGAGATATAATACTTGAAGTACATTTGGTAATTATCATGCCAGTAGTAGAACAAGTGCTAAAAATGAGATATGATACTTGAAGTACACTTGGTAATTAGCTTGCTAACAGTGGATATAACCAATGCTAAAAATGAAATACAATACTTGAAGTACATTTGGTAGTTAGCATGCTAGTTGTAAAACCAGTGCTAAAAATGAGATACGATACTTGAAGTACATTTGGTAATTATCATGCCAGTAGTGGAACCAGTGCTAAAAATGAGATATGATACCTGAAGTACACTTGGTAATTAGCTTGCTAGTAGTAAAACCAATGTTAAAAAATACAGACTTTATTCCAGTTTGAGTTATTTTTAATTCTGAGTTCAAGTACGAGTTCTTTATGCTCAAAAATGTTTAAAGAACACAGGTCATGGTGAGTAATATATTCCAGCTACAACTTCTGTCTTTTCATCATTTCATTAATCTGCCAGACAATTCTACTAGTCTCTACAACTTTTAAGATTTCTTATATTATCTGAGTGACTTGATACAAGCACTATATGATCATAAGGGATATTTTTTAGATACTTTCACTCATCCTTAAATAACTTTGTGGCAGATACACACACATGCACACACATACAAGGGTTGAGCTGAGCTACATAACTAAAACTTCATATTTTATATCCCATTTTAAATATACAATTTCTGGACTTGTGTATAAAATTTCATAGAAGAATTGCATCTGGTTTATTAACTAGATCCATTTCTTGATGGTGTTTTAAACGGACTCGAAGCAACTCCGATCATCATGAGCCATGCAACATGACATTGTGCGATGAATCTTTAAAGTAGTTCTCCGATCATTCTTCCAACTCTATTTATTTTCAGTTTGCTCCTATGAAATAGAGGAATAGCTATTGTACTATCCGCTGCATTGGTCTTAACACATATAAAAGCATATTCATATGTGCAGCTTAACTGTATATCATCCATTAATTATTCTGATGTCCTTGGCAACAATTTGGTGTGGGTTTTGTAAGACCAACCCCCAGGGGAGGGGGCTAACTTTATACAATGTACATTATTTGTTGATTCTTGGCTAAGTTTTTAGCTCAGCTGGCCATAATACCAAGTGAACTTAACAGCATGGCCCTTTGTCCATCATCCATCTTCAATCCTGCATCCATCAACTGTTGCTGTTTTCAACTTCTTCTCAAAAACTGCCTGACCAATATCAAGCAAACTTGGTGCAGAGCATCCTGGCATATAGGTCTTTCAAATTTATACAAATTAACCCAACCCCTTCACAAAAAGTAGGTCACTGTGACCCTTATTTCATGCATCAATGATTTTGTTTAAATTTTGTATTTTAACTGCTCATGCTAGAATCATGAAACTAGATGATAGTATACATCGCTTTTAGTCAAACGCCCTTGCAAAAAAAGGAAGGTCACTCATGTATATTTCAGTTTACTTGCTTAGATCAAGTTTTTGTGTGCTATGTACATACTATCTTATCTAGAATCATAAAAATTGGTGAGGTGAAGCTCTACTCCATCATTGCTGAAGTAGGTCATTATGGCCTACGTTTTACAAGTCACCAACTTGTGTATATATTGTTACATGTTGGACCCCCCCCCCCCCCTCCCAGCCCTCTATCCATTGACCGATACTCCTAATTTTGTTTGTAACGAGCTCTGTGGAAAAAAGACCTCGAATCAAGTTGTAGGAATACACATAAATCTTGTCGGTTTGGTGATCCATCTCTGGCGGAGTGCAGCACATATGTTACGACAGAAAAGGCTGTCAATGTACCGATCGTGACTTTGTCCCTTTACGCCGCCATATTGTGCCATTTGTACATTTACTACTACGTCCGATGTTTATTTCTTAACTTGACGGAAGAGACGGAAGATGGTCCGATTGTCTTCTTGTCATGATACTAAGCCCATAACCTCTGAGCTACCGTGACTCCGCATTGACCTGCATCTGCTGTAACATAACGTGCTGACAGAGCAGAGTCAAGGTTGTTTACTGCAGATCATTAGTAGAATATGCAGGACAGAGCCAGGTCTTCCATTGCATTATGTCAAATTACAGTTGAGTGATCGTAGTCTCGGTGACCATACGTACCTGGTGTACTATGTCAACAACTATTGAAATTACCTCTATCTCAAAATCAAGCAAGTGTTTAATTCTAGAAATAATCTATTCCTTTTACAAAGCGGTTGATCCAGCACGTTTTTCTCAACATTGGTATGCAATTGACGTATGTCTTTTATTTGGTTTAGTGCATTCATTTTAAGGACATGTTGGCAAATACCATTATATTACCTGGGATCTAAATTTAGAATAACTTTCATAAGATTTTGTCGGAAGCTCTTAGGGACCGACTATTTAATTTTCGCTAAGTATGTTGGGAGGGGGGCTGGGATTTTCTTTCTTCTTTTACTTCGAGATAATTAATTTTTTTTTCAAACTAATATAATGAATATAATACTTTATCCTTTGACTTTTTTTTTTTTTTTTTTTTTTTTTTTTTTTTGTTGTTGTTGCTGGGTTTAACGCCATTTTTCAGCACATGATAGGCTATACATGGCGGCCAGTTTTATCTGGTGGAGGAAGAACCCGGGAAGAACCACCGACCCACGGGAAGCTACTGGCAAGCTTTCTCACATATCTACATTGGCCGAGCCCGAGACTCGAACCCACGCGGACAGAGGTGAGATGTCAGTGATCGGTAAAGGCGAGCCCCTTAGACCACTCGGCCACTAGGGCCCATTTTGTTGCTATAAAACAAGTCCAGGAACCCCCCCCCACCCCCCCACCCCCCCCAAAAAAAAACAACAAAATTAAAAATAAAATAAAAATGAAACCATATTAAATGCCTGGTCAATTAAGAATGACTGAAATACACATTCAGTGACTGATCATGAAACACATGAAATATGCAAGACTAATTAAAGAAAGAAAATCAATCTGAGTTACAAGAAGACTAGTACAGGATCAATGTTTGAACATTTTTAAATTTAAAGGTTAAGAGTAATACAGTTTGCCAAGAAAAACTAGAAACTTTTGGCTGTGCTGTACTTGTCACTAGTCCTATGACAATGGTACTTCAGTCGACTCAAACTGAGCGGGCTGCTTCAGGTTGTTATCATCATCTTGTCAAATAAATTGCACAGTTTGCTAATCTAAATATTTTTCTACATCACTATTGTAACCAGATGACTTCATACATGATAATAGAAAGCCTGTGTTTGTTAAAAATTTTCATTAAAAAAACAGAAAGAAACAGGGAATGTATAATGATGACGGTTGTCGTCCTCACAATAATCATGACAAAATGTATTATTAATGGTTAATTGATTTCATTGCCTAAGTATCCTAGGTCCAGAAAGAAGGTTATAGACATTACTAATTAATTGGTGCTCATTGATGTCTGGAGAAAATTCATAGATGTATGAAGCTATACACTTTGAGGATGTAGAAGAAAACTGAGAAAGACGATTTCATTTTCTTATTTCAGAGAAAAGTTCGAGATATTGAAAATACAATGGCGGTAACCTTTACAAACATTTCTAAACATGTACACCATGCTTAGTTCTTGCCTCAACAATGATGGCAATTCTTTGTGATTGAGTGAATATCTTTCATATTAAGAAACAATTTATTGTAAAATTGTGCTAAATTTATTTAGAATGAAGCTTGTCATGGAAGACACTCATTCCATTTTCAAAGAAAATGTGGTCTCGTGAGATTAGGGAGTAGTTTGTTCTAAAAAGTCTTCACATTATAATATGAAATAGGTAAAGCATAGAAGAAGCAGGCGCAGGTTCAGTTATGTGTACAGACACATATTGCGTCAACATTCTCGGAGCTTCGCCATACATTGGAGGACTACACGGGAACAGCAAAAACAACTGAAGTTAAGGTTATTTGTTTTCTGCGTATATCTTGTCAGTTGCCAAATCGCACAGCATATAACGTCCGAAAGGCGTTATGTAAACTATGTGATTCGGCGACTGAATGTTTATACCACGATTAACGCAGAAGAAATAATATTCAACATTTTTAATTGGAATAATGAACTCGTTTACTATATTATAATTGACTCTCTTGTTTTTATCTCTATTTTCCTTTTCTGATCGTCGAAGCCTTTTACGGTAATCATATTCTTCCTCTTTGAATCCGCTATTTTGGCGTCGACAAATTTCTAATCCAAATTCAGGATTTTAAAGATCATTGCCAGATTGACAGTCTACAAAAAAGCAGGTTGAAGACACAAAACTAAAGAAATATGTATTTTCGTGGGTGAAGAAATGTACCTTTTCATTTAAACCATGAAGTCACTTTTTCCTGGTTGGAAGCGTTAATAAATAAATTATATACATCAGGTGTGTACTGCATTTAGTTTTCCCCATAGGAGACCAAACACTTCTATTGAAAGAGGGCAATAAAATTTGTTCAAGCTAGCGTGTGCTTTCAAACTTGTAAATGCAATGTACGGAACAATTGCTGTTAATTCGAGATTAAAGTCAGTTTAATGATCCTAATTTAACTTCGTTGCGAATCAATTGAATTACAGGCGTGGAAAAGTGTCTAGTTGGAATTTAAACAGAAAATACATCAGATAACTTTAGATTGTGAGGAAAATGGTGGCTTGAATTTTCCTTGATCAGCTTTAACGTTAAAAAAAAATCATGTTAACTAGACCTGAGAATGAAACTGTGGGCCCAGTTTAATTACATTCCTCCAAATCAGGTCCGGCGCAAGTGTATTTGGCGCCCTAGGCGAACCTTCAGCCTTGCGCTGCCCCCCCCCCCCCTCCACATTAACTTTCGAAAAGGAATATTGTACATTTATTCTTTCCTTCTGTTTTTCTCTTTCTATTTTTAGACGCTTATTATCTACTATTTTACGCTCATTTTTTAATTCATTCAGTTTTTTGCTGTCCCCCCCCCCCCCAAATTAGCGGATAAACCGGCACTGCACCAAATACTTGGAGGAGTAGCAATAACAAATTTATACTAACGCACAGATGCCGGTCGCATGAAGACGGGCTTTCGCATAGACTCTTCTTGTCAGTGACCAGCATAGCGAAAATGATGTTAAATATATGCAAGAGTCAAATAATATAAAGTTGCACAAAAAATCTACGTGAAATCTAATGATTACGCGTATTGCAAGCCGAAAATATTGGCCTCCACTCCACCAATTAAAAATAGTACGAGTATGTCCTTTAAATTAATCTTATGGGAAGTAGATGCTGAAAATTAAACTCATTCAAGATCTCGGGAATATAAAGCATCACATCAAATTGAATTTACATCCAACATTCAGTTGGTAAAGTTATGCTGCAAAAACTTGTATAGAGGGACTGGAAATGAGGGAGCATAGTTTAAGTTATATCAGGACGAAGGAAGATTGAAATGGAATTCATCTGAAGTCTCATTAACATAAAGGGCATACTAAATTTAGTTGAAATCGAACAATCATTGGTAAAGTTATGGTCCATAAAACAAAGTTTAGGTGGATGGTCAGTCAGGAGCCATAACTATTCTATGCTATTGATAGATGAAAATTAAACTCATTCTAAGATATCACGAATAAAAGGTTGCATGATAACTTTAGTTAAAATCCTAAAATCCCTAATAAAATTATGGTGCAGCAGGAAGGTCACTCATGTACTTATCACAGTTTACTTGCTTAGGTTAAGTTTTGTGTTTAGCTCATGACCACATGTTTTTTGCGTGCTATGTACATAGTATCTTGTCTAGAATTATGAAAAATTGGTGAGGTGAAGCAATACTCCATCATTGCCGAAGTAGGTCATTATGGCCCATGTTTTACAAGTCACCAACTTGGGTACAATTTTGGGTTTTATTATTATATCTAGGGCACTGTTTGTGCTAGAATGATGAAATTGATGACAATATGTATCTCTGTTAGTACTACACCCATACAACAAATGAAACTTATCATGATTTACCTTTGTATTGGCTTTGGTTAAGCTTTTGCATTTAGATTATAACTACATGAGGTTTAGCATTCTATATAACTCACATGTATGAAATATATATTTGGTCATATTTGGGGATTTTTCTATCAATTCTGAGATACATCTGCCCCCATCCCCAATCCTTGTTAGCTCTACTGTTCACAGACCAGAAAAGCTTATGAGATGCTCTGTTGTCCTTTGTCTGTCATTCGTCGTCCATCGTCTGATGTCCGTCCGTCCGTTAGCACAAGTTTGTTATCGCTACTCCTCCTAAACTACACATTCGCCCCAAGGACTAGTTGATCCTAAATGAAAATGGTGCTGCCCAGTCATCCAATATGGGCACCACAGCAGCCATCTTGAAAATCTTGATATAGCTCCTTCCCCTGAACAGATGGTAAATTCAACATAGGATTTTCACTGAAAGACTGCTTATGATATCTAGTTGGTCCTAAATGAAAATGATGCCTATCTGATATCCAATATGGCCGCCAAAGAAAGCCGTCTGGAAAATCTTGTTATCGCCACTCCTTCTGAACGGAAAGTCATATTGGCATGGAGTTTTCACCATGAGACTTCATATGATGCCCCTAAATCTGGTCCTAAATGAAAATGGTGCTGCTCGGGAAGCCAGTGGCCATCTTGAAAATCTCGTTATCGCTACTCCACCTGAATGGATGGTCATGTCAACATGGGTTTTTCACTATAAGACTTCTTATGATGCCTAGTTGGTCCTAAAAAAAATAATATGCCTAGTTGATAGCCAATATGGACGTCACAATGGCCATCTCGAAACTGTTATGGCTACTCCTAGATGGAAAGTTATATTGACATTGGGTTTTCACCAAAAGCCTTTTAATGGTGTTTAGTTGCCACCAAATTAAAATGATGCCAATTTTACATCCAGTATAGCCACCATGGCAGCCATCTTGAAAATGGTGTTATTGTTGCTCCTTCTGAATGGAAAGTCATATCGACATGGGGTTTTCACCAGAAGACTTCTTATGGTGTCTATTTGGTCTCGAAATAAAATGATGCCGATCTGACATCCAAGATGGCCATCATGGTGGCCATCTTGAAAATATTGGTATTGCTACTCCTCGAGTATTGATGGTCATATCGACATAGGGTTTTCACCTAAAGATTTCTTATGATATCGAGTTGGTCCTAAATGAAAATGGTGCCCCGCATCCAATATAGTTGCCACAAAATCATGTCACTAATTCTCCTCAATGGATAGTCATATTTGCATGGGGTTGTCCCCAAAAGTCTTCTAATGGTGTCTAGTTTGTTCTAAATGAAAATGGTATCGATCTTGCATCCAATCTGGCTGCTTAGAGCTATGCTCCATAAACCAAAATTTAGGAGGATGCTCAGTCAGAAGTCATAACTATTCTATGCAGTTGACAGCTAGAAATTAAACTCGTTCTGATATCTGATAAACAAAAGGCTGCATGCTAACTTTAGTTAAAATCCAAATTCCTAATAAAAGTATGGTGTAGAAGTCAACCATAGTCCAAACCTTTGCATCAAGAGTTAAAGTAATGCTGCTGGAGGTTAGGAGGATGGGCATCTAGGGGCAGTAACTCCTGTAAATGATGACATGGAAAGTTGAACATTTTAGTCATTCAGTGACTTATAAATACAAAGCTGAATGCAAAAGTTGGTTAAAATCAGACTATTCTTTGTAAAGCTATTGTGCAGAAAGCTAAGTTAAGGGCACAGAAAATTAGGAACCATAACTCCTCACAGTGATGACAAGGTATGTTGAAAATAGATTAGTCCGAGGTCTCATTACTATAATTTAAAAGCTGCTTACCACATTTGCTTGAAATCCAATATATTCCGAGTTAAGTTACCTTGTGGAAACGAAGATGTTTACAGATGGAATGATGAACGTCCTTACAGTTGGGCTCCGAGTTTTTAGAGTCGGTTTCGTATTCTTTGTATGGGATTCAGGGGTTTAAGCTCACGTATAATACTATCCTGTGTAATAGTTATATTTTAGTATGTAAGATTTTAACAAACAATTTTACTATTAATAAGTTTAACTCTACACCAATCTGTTTGTTTGTTGGCTTGCTTTAGTTACAAATGACTTTTGAAATAACATTATTGTACATATAATGTCATCTAGAGTTGATTTGATTTGATTTCATTCGAGTTGACCTTGTTTGATTTGCAGACCGTATGTGTTCATTGGCACTTACGCGATGAACAGTAACCCCCCTCCCTGCGGCAAATATTTCCTAACCCACTCCCAGTCTAATGTAAGACGTTTGTCTTTCAAAATATAATTGCTGATGATTGTTTAAAACGCCTTGATTCGTAAACCTTTACTTGCCAACATTGCAAATCATACCAGTGTCGCTATGTACTGAATATCGTCTAGTAAGATGCGTCTGAGAATCGTCTATTTCTGAGGATGTACCTTAAATGCATGTGTTGAAGCCAACCAGAAATTCTTTAATTTTAGAATTTTGGTATATACAGTCAATAATCGTTCGTTATTGATGATGCTTGAAGGAAATACAGATAAAACCGTACCTTCACTTGATGGTGTAAAGAAACACGTATATACCATCTAGAAGAGAGCAATCTTTTAAAATTTACATTAAGAATGACAGAAGTACTCGCTCTCTCAGATTGCAAAATGAAAATTGAAAGCTGTATCAAAGTCTATCACTCATAAATAGCAAAATATAAATGGCCACATCAGCTGTTATGATAGTCTGTGCAATAGCTAATGGCCTCGCATTTACAGGAATCAACTATCTGTCCAAATTATTTTATCCTAATTAGCATTACATCACTATACAGATAATTATCTGCATTGCAGCTAATACAAAATTTTAACTTACCTCGCACTTAACTCTCCTTAATTCTCCCAGGATGCAATTTTAACTTACCTCGCACTTAATTCTCCTTAATTCTCCCAGGGTGAGTTTAAAGGGCCTTTTATTACCGTGCAAAAAGAATGGTGAAATTGATCCTGAAAAGTTTTACAACTCAGCAATAGAAAAAATATCGGTGACTATAGAAGGTAGGCTAAACATGGCATATCCCCAGGGTTTGCAAATGATGCAACAGTTTTCAGAAGCCACTAAGTATTTCTTAATGAACAACAAACGCACACATAAACTAGTAACACAAGTTTTAATGATTTCTACAGTGACAATCATTGCATATGGAGTGATTTGAGAGGTACACACGATGACATCAGTCATAAGTAGTGTAATTCTATAAGTATTTCCTCATCTAAAGTTATTTACAGTCATACAGTCATAAGCAGTGTCATTCTATCATCATTTGCCCATCTAAAGTTATTTACCGGCATGAATTCGCTCATACCCTAGACATACTACCGTATATATGATTTTGGTTTTGTCTCGTCGAACTCTTCATAATTTTTAATCTTGCCATTCTCTTTTTCATATAATTTGTGGTTGACTTTAGCATGCTTATGTATTATCATACTAATTCCACCACAAATTCTACTTTCATCATCAAAAGCATGTCGCAGTCTGTCAAAAGTTCAAGTTCTATACCCGGTATCCTTAAACGCGTATCATGCTAGATCTGGTGGACTATAATGGTTTACCATACCGACATTCCTATATTCTTCAAAAATCACACAACATTAAAGTATATTTCTTTAGGTAATAGTCGTGGAGGTAACCTAATATTTCAAGGCTGAAGTGTGACATCACATCATGTTCCATCACATCATGTTCATACTGGTAAGCGTCATTTGAAAGGATGCAGGTTCGAATCCAACCAACATATCAACCCAGGTGGGCTACCGTGGTGTGATATGTCCTTGGGCGAGACACTTGACTCCAATATTCCTCGATACTAAATAACCTACTTTTGTTGCTGCGCTGTAAGATACCAAACCAAACCAAATCATACACTAACACATGTAAAGAAACTGATAGCCGATCCACAAAAAGACAGGTGCAAATATTGGCAAGGCAGGTTAACAAATGTACTGTTGCACCCATATCAACACCTGTGCTTTATTTAGAATTTATTTAGAGCATGCCAAGTCAAAATATGGGTTTTATGCTTGAGGCTTCTCAGGTGCGTGTATGATGAATGTAGGATAGGCTCAGCTTATTTTTTTTTTTTTTTTTGCATTCCTGCATAGTACGTGACCTTCCTTCACATTGGAAATTCCAGTCTATAAAACAACAGGAATTTCCAGCTCTTCTTCATGGGTATGATATAATGAGAACAGTAATATGAACTCTTGTTGTTGAAAAACAAGAAAAAAAAACCTCTTGATTCATGTAAACAAGCCCAGATTAGCTTTTGAGAACAGAAGTACTAATGTCCGTTGTTGTAAATTGTATAGCTACACATATACTAGTACGTTTGTACTTGCCTACGTACATATGCACGCATGCACATACATAGATATATGTATATACACACGCAGACAGTGAGACAGACAGACACGTAAGTCAGAAGCGTTTTGAAATAATATAACCGGACTATATTAATGCGGATATTGTCCGGTTTTAATAAGTATGGCATTTGTCTTCATTAGCGGTAAGTGTAAACATGCAATTTGCGATAGGTTTAACGGCAAACTGATGCATTTCCTACTTTCCGGTGTAAGAATAGACGTAAACTTTGTTTAAATAATTCAAGAGTAACTGCCGATAAAGAAACTTATTAGATTCCAAATGATATACTATGGAGTTGACGTTATTACCTTTGAGTTGACAAGACGTTGATAGCCTTTCATTTGATGTGTCATCATAATGATATAATATGGAGTAGACGTTATTACCTTTGAGTTGACAAGACGTTGATAGCCTTTCATTTGACGTGTCATCATAATGATGTACTATGGAGTAGACGTTGTAACCTTTGAGTTGACAAGACGTTGAATGCTTTTGATGTGTCATCATAATGATATACTATGGAGTAGACGTTATTACCTTGGAGTTGACAAGACGTTGATTGTCTTTCATTTGATGTGTCATCATAATGCTATACTATGGAGTAGATGTTGTAAGCTTTGAGATGACAAGACGTTGATAGCCTTTCATTTCATGTGTCAACATAATATAGAAAATGCAACTATTAAAAAAGAATATACATCCGTTTCATAAAAGGTCTCAAAACTGTCCCGGTGATTTAAATTTTATTATCTCAAGATTCGATATGATACTCTTGACAATATTATCAACAATAAAAGGTAGAGACAGGGTAGGACGGGGGGGGGGGGGGGGGGGGGGGGGGGGCTCGACCGCCTACAGGCTTAGGTTGCGCGCGGTGGTGGTGGCCTCCAGGAGCACCAAGATTTGAATTGTCAGCAATTTTTAGCAGGGGGGACTTTCAATTCATTAATTGTGTCTGCTGAGTAATTAGTCCAAAGGTTATGTATGCAGCAAGCAAAAATGTATTTAAAAAATTAAATGTAATGAAAATAATTTGAGATTAATAATAATAATAATAATAATAATAATAATAATAATAATAATAATAATAATAATAAAGCATGAAACGAAAAGTAACAAGAGGATAGGATGGGCTTTATGTTGCTCATTTTTAATGCCTTAGGTAATGGCTTATCAAAACAATACAGAACACAACTTTATTCATATGATGTTTATTTGGCCACTTGTAGGTGGCATATGATAAAACACAAATGACATATAAGGTGGTGTAGCGTATTGATGTTATTTCAAGGTTACTTAGTGTGAACATCAATCAATACCAGAGAGAGAGAGAGAGAGAGAGAGAGAGTTACTTTTCTGTTTGTCTGGAATGTACATAATTCATGCAGATAAGAAGTAAACTAGACGTTCATAGACACAGGAAATTCAATACATAAATAAGAATTTTTAAACTACAGAACTAACGTGTTGCATAATGTCAGATAGAAATTTTACCATGAATGAAAATTCCACTGTAATGCAAGGTTGAGATATGGTAAAAAATGTACAACTGTGTATGGTAAATATGCATCAAATGTACAACTGTGTATGGTAAATATGCATCAAATGTACAACTGTGTATGGTAAATATGCATTAAATGTACAACTGTGTATGGTAAAAATGCATCAAATGTACAACTGTGTATGGTAAATATGCATCCAATGTACAACTGTGTATGGTAAATATGCATCCAATGTACAACTGTGTATGGTAAATATGCATCCAATGTACAACTGTGTATGGTAAATATGCATCAAATGTGCAACTGTGTATGGTAAGTATGCGTCAATTTCGGATATATAAAAAGTAACACACAGACAGTGACATATAGATATTAAACTTACAAGTGCGGTCTTTAGATTTTCTCACTTATTTTAAACATTTAGATCAAAAAAGGAATTTAATTCAAAAAGAAACACAAAATATAAATGGGTAAAAATATTAAATATTGTTATAGAAATAAAACAAACCCAAAATATACTTCTTAAAGGAATAGTTAACAAATTTAGATAAATTCATACGTTTTGATTTGTATCTTGTCGAGGGTAGTTTCCGAAGCTTCACAAGTCTGGTCTAATGTAAAAAAAAAAAAAAAAAAAGCTCAGATAAGTGACTCTATCTCTTGAAAAATGGGGACAGACAAGAAAGCAGTAAAACTGATCCTTCCACTCTGCCCTTTCACATATGTTACATATTCTACTCTCGTATGATATATTTTCACAGCACCCTGAATCAATAGGTAATTTACAAGACCTAAATTTCAGTAGAGGAATGTATGTCATTTCGGTAGCGATATTAAGTAATTTTCAAAATTCAGGTCTTGTTTGAATGTATAATAGTTTCTTCCCTTGGACAGTTCATACACATTTACATTCCATTCGTGTATGTAAACATTATTCAATGTTATTACCATTCTGGTTTTGGTGGTTCTAGGGTCACTGATTAAATCTTGGTATAAAAAAAAAATGGTCGTATCGACCGATATAAATCAAAATGTTTTAAAGCATAAAAAAACCCATTTATAATTATTTGAATTGCTACATATGATTTTATATAAAGTTTAACACATTTTAGAGTATTTTTATATTTATTATTGAAATCCAAAACCCAATCATTCTAAACTTACTATAAATATCAATTGATTTCCTTGCCATCTCGCCATATAGCATGTAAACAGGAGTGCTTTTCATGAATTTTTACTGTTTTTAGAAATTCATCCTACATATTCTGACTAATCTTGGTATTTTCAAAACTTCAAATTTCACACCCGTAAAGCAGAATTAGCAATAGTGTATGATGATGGAAGAGTTGTAGTTGTACGTCAATTAGAATATACAAGTTGTGTATCGTTTTGTATAGAGATGCATTGCTTTCTTGACACGTTCGACATTATGTTTCATAGTTTCACAAAAATCTGCGGTTGCTGGAAAAAAAGACCCTGATGTATTTGAATTCGTTACAAATAGATATGGTATTATCGCCAAGTTTGAAAGCATAGCGAACATTGTCTCGTACACCGAAAATCATGATTTTGGTTTTGGTATACCGTCTATACTCGCGTAAATTATATACCAACTGCATATACCCAGATCTGCTGTCGCATAATGCGCTGGCAGATCTGGGTTTATGCAGTTTGTAAGGACTAATCAGTAGAACAAACGACACAGACCCTGATCAACAGGCGCATTATGCGACGACAGATCAGGGTCTATGTTGTTTGTATTTGGACCCGACTTATTCGCGAGTACATACGGTAGTTTATATTTAACTTCTATATTTTAGAATACTCGTCAAAGCATTTAAATTCCGCTGAAAAGGGTCTGCATCTGTATCAAGGAGAGCAGTATCATCTGCATATAAAAGAACCAACAATTTACGATATATAACAGCATCATGACCAGTAGATTCAATGTTTATTCCAGTACATTGATATTCCTGCAAAATCAGTTCAAAGTCATTGGGAATAATGATAATAGAACTGGCGAGTGGTTCTCAGCTTGTCTTACCCCGCAAAGACTATAAAGAAATCTGATTGTTCGCCTGCATACGTTACACAAGACTTTATGTCCTGGTATAAGTTGCAAATGCTGCAGAAAAAGTTTCCATTCACATTATTGTTTACTAATTTCATCTAAAGTCCAGCCCACCAAACTGTTTAAAAATCTTTACTGAAATCAATAAAACAATAAAACTGTTTGTTATATTTTAATTTCATAAGTTAGTCCCATGCATATATTACCAATATATGGTCCTTTGTTGAGATCCTGCTCTAAATCCCGCTTGATTATCATTTAAATTGTTATGTTCGCTTAAAAATGTTAACTCCAAGATTCAAGATGGCAGCTATTATTGTAGTGGGGATTATAAAGTAGTATTACCAGCGTGATTCATGTAATGCAACCCCCAACATTCAGTGCGGTCTGTTGAGAGATAGTTGGATTTCCATTCAGGCCGTACTCGTGGATTTGGCAGCCAGTTTTGTACATTACTCGCTATGAATATGAAGTACAAATAAGTATGGCTGGGGAACTAAAATGGTACTATGTAATCAAGAAATGTGTTAACAAATGTAAAAAAATCGTTTCTTTTTTCGCACGAAAACAGTCATCTGTTACACAAAATGCAAAATATGAATCATTATATGTAAGAGATTAACTTGTAAAAGTCACTGCCCTAAATTAGCGTCGAATTTGGAAACATTTTTTTTTATCGATGTAGAAATACAGCCATTCAGTGGTGTACTGGCCATTGGGCATACCGGGACAAATCTCGGTGGGCCGCGCAAAAAAATCCGTTTTTACCGGTGTTTTACTGGTGTGAGCAAAACGCCGGGCCTGTCCCGGCAGATAAGTCCAGGGCCGAGTTGCATACACAGTACACTCCTGCAGCCATTAGCTGAATTTGTACACAATGAACATACTACAAACAAGTCCACAGTTTTTGCCCTCAAAAATATATAACAAAAAGAAAATCTACGTTTTTTATTAGTACATATCAGGATAAATTTCACATGTGAAATGGAAATATTTTTGTATTGTCATTCGTGGCTTCCACATCACAAATGAAATATTTCCTGATATCTGCTAAAAAAATGTAGATATCCTCTATGTATCACAAGAGTAACAATATTAGTTTGGTTTCACCTTACTTCGTCCTTTAAATATATCTTAAGGAGAACCTGTCATGGACATGAGTGTCATTAGACATATGAAACGGTCACAAAGCTTGTCATCAAATGGTCTTTTTTGCTGAATGAGACCCGGGTCGTTATTTACATTTGGTCATTGGTCAGCCATTCTTGGGACCATGGTTATCATAGAATGACGTCATTTTTACAAGCTGAAAGCAACCGGAGCTTACTCTTGGCTGTGAAAGCGTGGCAAGATGATGAACAGGTTAGCGTCCCTGAACAAGAACGAAATGTCTCGCCAAAACAATTTCACTAGTAAATAATAAATAAAGCTAATTAAAAAGAAAGTAATTTTGTGTGAGAAGCTAAAGTACAGAGCTTAAAACAGAAATAAAATGTATTAAGTTATATTTTGTGTCGCTATGTTCGACCCAAAGTTGTTTCTCTGTGAACTTGTTGTTCAAAGGCTAGTTAGGTGTATCCCCCCCCCCCCCCGAAAGAATTTAAAGACCTATATTATCTGGTAGATCATTACATGAGTAAATACAATCTACAGCAAATAATGTCAAATCTGGGTTCGTTTATACACCATGTAACATGTAAATTTATAACTATCTTGGGTGAAAATTGAAGTAGTTAATTTATGAAACAATTTCCCATTTTATGTTAACATATGTATGAGAATATTTATTTTCTATGAACCAAAAGACTAATTTTTATATTTCATGATTAGTAACACTCTCATACAAGTACATTTTAGAATACACACAAAGGCCATAACAACATCAAAAGAAGTACTTTGAGTGGAGTAAAGAACATGAGGATATTTTGTACTACAGGTATAAGACTAGCTCTCAACAATTGTACCATCTAGATATAGTATCAGTAATGTTTTAGAATATCCTGGAACTATATATCATCCTACTCGTCTTCGAAAACTGTCATGGAACTATGTCATCAGCAGATGTGAAATAAAGTTTTGCCCCACACCCACCCAGGGGCCGTCAAGCTCTCATCGAGCATTTGAAGGGCTAATTTGCACCAGCCAATCCCTATAGACTGATCCAAAATGCTATTTGCCCAGCCGACTGTCCCCCTCCCCTACATGTCGGCTGAAACTGGGAGTTTTAAATGTAGTCCTGCTACCCACCCACTAATATACATAGGCATGATAAGAATGTCACCTTTGGAGTAGAAGTGAAACTGTTGTTTTTGGGCCATCCCAACCCCCATAGGTAATTTAAAACATTATCTATTAAGCCGCTCGTTGTTTCCATAAATCCGGCTTAAAATAGGTGTTTTTTTTACAATAAGGCCCTACTAATTATTAACTTTAAAATGACCTACCTCAAAGAGGTCAGCTTTTCAGCCACTGGTCACGGTGTCGCTTCTTCAGTCACGCTTGTCGGCCTTTCAAAGTTTGTCACGGTAATGAGAAGAATACAACCGCACAGAGAACACAAAATGATAAGAATGTTTTTCTCCCACGCATGTATTAGTCAGATGAAATAAAGTAGAAGTAAAATGAAAGTTCTAGATCCTTCGATCCCAGCGGATTCTGTGGAGACACTAAATAATTGGTTGGTTTGCTTGTAGCGGCTAATTACGTTTATTTGAAATAAAAATGACCGAAGATAAACAGGTGTTGTGTTCGACGCAACAGTTTGTGGGTACGATAGTTGCAGGTCTCTACTACGTGTCAGTTGTCATGAGTATGGGGTTTCGCGTATGAATGATTACTGCAAGTTTCGTAGACAAATGATTAGAAGGGCAGAATTCCACCAGTGCAATGAAGTGAATGTGGAATTCGGACACAGTCGGAAACAAGGCTTTGCCAGCAATGCATAGGCAAGGAGGCAAACGATAAGTTGCGAAGCTTATAAAAGAATGCTATAAAGGCGATCAAACTAGTCCTGAAGAAGCTGAAAGGGCGAACACCGCGTTGGGAGAGCACATGGCAAAGTACCCGCCAAAACTAGAATACGACTAGATTATCTGCCTGTTTGGACTCAGTTAGGAGGCACGCAGCCAATTATTTTTTCGCGCGAATATTTTGGGCGTATACCTTACGATGCCATATTAAAGCCACCCGCGTACAGACATATTAATAGATGGAGTGGTAAGAGGCACAGCCGTTAACGGTTGAGTGGTTATAAGCCTTAAGCAATACTCGCTTGAACGAGCTGCTCTGGAGAGGACTATTAACCCATAGTGAATATGATGACGTGCTGGACGAACTACAGGCGAGCAAAGCTCACCAGCCAGTCCCAGAACCAGTTCTGACCCAACGGCCATTTCCAGTTCCCAGGCGCAGGATTGAGCCCCCGACCCAACGGCCAGTTCCAGTTCCTAGGCGCAGGGTTGCCAGCCTTTGTAGAGCGGCAGGGAAGAGCCGGCGCGATTGTAAAGGACTTTCGCGCAACCGTGCCAGAAAATCACAGGCTAGAAGCCGATGCTTTGGCATTTCTTAATGCCATGGCGCCCGGTGTTCTTGGAACTTGGTGGTTTGAAGTTTAGTCTCATGTTGACATCATTAAGTTGAAAGCGTATATCAGAAGCAACGCCACTGCCGTGCTGCGCATGGACGAGATCGAGCGGCTAGTCGCTGAAGCCATTGTTGCGTGTCAAGAGCACATCAATTGTGCATGCGCGAGAGGTCTGGATGGCACTTCGTGAGTTGCGCAGATCTCGCAGTACCGCCCGTTTGGGCCTTCAGGTACATTTCAACGCTAAAGGGTATTAATCCGCGATCCATTATCAATGTGGAAAACACTGACAACCGATGTTTCGAGTGGTCTTATCTGTCGGCCATATACCCAGCAGACGATAGACACATTGACCGAGATGGTATGTACCGCCAACACTTGGGAGATCTAAACTTCGAGGGAATCGACATTCCAGTCCAGGTGAACGACATTGGAAAGTTTGAGCGCCGCAATACAGAAATCTCTCTTAGCGTCTTTCGATGAGAAAATTGTCTCTACCAGATACGCATCTGCAAGGCAGTAAGGCCAAACACTGTAAGGCCAAACACTCATGCATCGAAAGTGAAAGGTAAAAGAGCCGACCTCTAGATAAAATACCTAAGCCGTATGGTGTACAAGCAAAACAATTGCAGGAATAAGAAGCGAGTCTGTCGCCGGTGCCTCCGCGTCTTCAGCCAGGCCGATCTATTGGAATGACAAACTAAAGACTGCCGTGGTATAGGCGAAAACCACATCGCGTATCATTACCGGAACCAGAAAAAAACATCATATCATTTCATTACCACCACCGCCAGATGCGCGTTCCATACATCAAATATGCAGATTTCGAGGCACAGAACGTACCAGTGGAAGGTCCCGCCAGTGATCTGAATAAAAAAGCACGCAGAAAGTCGCTGAACAGATCCCATGTAGTTTTTGCTACGTGGTCGTCAGCAGCGATGGAGTCTGTCAGTAGCCGGTGTTATACTGGAACGAGAACGCCGTGGCGACCTTCACACTGTATCTGGAGGCGGAGCTAGAAGAGATCCGCGAGGTCTTCAGGAAGTCCACAGAAATGATCATGGACGGGGGACCGGAGGAACTTCAAGGAAGCGAAGGACTGCCACATCCGTGGAGGAGAGCTGGGGACGGACAGGGTGAGAGACCACTGCCATATTACTGGCAAGTACCGCGACGCAGCCCATAAAGCATGTAACCTGACAGAAAAGATAAGCGCCATTCCAAACAACATAGAAACATACATGGCGTTCTCACTGGGGCAGTTGTAGTTTGTTAACAGCCTTCAGCTTATGAAGAGCAGCCTCAACAAGCTGGCCGCCAACATGTCTATAGAGGCGTTTCGTATCACAGTACAGCACAGGAGCACGACATTGACCTTCTGCTTCGTAAGGGTATCTATCCATACGAATACACGAGCAGCTGGGAGCAATTCTAGGAAAAAACAACTTCCACCAATAGAGGCATTACACAGCCAGCTCAGCGACGCCGGCATTTCTGAAAAAGACTATGAACACGCGAAGAGTGTGTGGAAGATATTTGGCTGCCAAAGCATAGGAGACTATGACGACCTCTACGTCAAGACCTAGAGAATGTGTCTGAGGCGTATCGCAACACCTCGAAAAAGAACTAAGGTCTCGACTCGGCCCATTACGACGAGATATGAAAGGCCAAAGGCGCCTCAGGCATGACCTCTACCTGGAGTGCCTCTGAGAGAAAAAAGAGTTCCGGCACACCAAGACCACCATACGCGGCGAACAACCACAATATAGGGGTGTACCGCATAAACAAGACGAGCCTGAGCCGCTGGATAAAAAAATGTGGATCACGTTGGATGGAGCCCACACGCGGGCATACCACCACTACAACATCGCTTAAGAGCTGCATTCCGTGGTTGAGGAGATATTGAACATAGCCGTGTTCTGATGTGTTCAGTGTGTTTGTAGGCATCAAAAACATGGTATTAGACGCAACGATCATGGTTTTATCACCGCCTGTTCAGACTTTATAGCGACCATTTTGTATTTTTGGAGATTTTGGTACTAAAATATCAAAATGGAGCGTGGCAAACAACATATTTGGTTTCATCATACCCGAATCCATTGGAAAAAGTGGTTTACCAACTTTTCGTCAAAAATGCGTCCTAAACGTTATGCAGCAACATATCTGAGAAAGTGTCCCAGTCTACAACGGCAGGCAGCCATAGCACCCACTCAGTGCTACGCTTTGCAGTCTCGCTCTCAGAAAGCAACATCTCCTGTGAGTACTAGTGTCCAAGCTCGGCTAGAGTACGGTTGAACCTCTCCACAATGCTCTGCGCATGGTGGACACCGGTCTCGTCTCGCCTCACATGCACGTGCTTGGCCAAGAGCTGTGACACGACACCCACAAACTCCCAGCCGGGGTCTAAATGCATCAGTCTGGTCCACTTTAGCGGACCCCGTTTGTAGATACGTGCCAACTCATCGGCGACTTTGGAAGCCTCCGTTATAGTCAAGGGCTCGGCCTCCTTGAAACGATTGGCGACATTAACCACGGCCAGCGCATACTTGTACGTTCATCTCCCAACCTTGTCTTGCGGAAGAAACGTTAGGGTCTGAAACACTGAACTGCGGTCTGAAGACTTTTGCTCGATGCAGTTAAGTAAATCTGCCACATGGCCTGCATCCTGAGCCATTACCTGGTTCTATTTTCTGAGATTTTGGCGACTTCTGATAGCTTTTTGATAGCTGCCATGCCCTACCAGTAACCTTGCGGGCACTAGAATCAATCGCATTTTCATGGCCGTTTCGTCAGCTATTGGTCTGCACAGAGCACCAATTTGTCAGCGCATGAACATGCCGGCACTTGTCAGGTTAGAAATATGTACAGGCCAAGTAACTCACGGCAGCAAGACACATGCCAATAAATGTCAACTCGTATTTTTGCTGCTCAGGCGAGGGTGTGTACAAATCAGAAAGCTTGGGCTCGTCGCCGATCTGTGGATCGTCACCGTTTTTAAAAAAAAAAATAATATTTTTTTTTCGCCTGTCAGCAGACAGAGCTCTCGTTCTTCCCCGATTCCCTGGAAAGTCTGTTTAGCATGCAGTTCGTATTGCATTCTTTCATCTAGGTAATCGAGATATTCGGTGTGCTTACGCTTGTAATTGTTCCATAGCCTGGTCGTGTGGTCGTGGCGGACTCGTTCTTCGCCTTATCCTTTTTTATTTAGCTGAGGGAAGCGATAGTTTGAGTCTGAGAATGCAAAGGCGTTAACGATTGCCCTGCCCACCATCATACCTACAGCGGCGACCATCAGACGGCTGTGATGATATTAGCAGGAATGATGCCTTGTTTAATTAGCATGGCTCAGCGCTGTGATGGTTACAGCCTTTGCTACATCTTCGAAGTCTAGGCGGCCAAGGTCGGTCGGTTTCATCCTTGACAAGCGTTTGACAATCATCATATATCCAACCTCAAGGCCGCCAACTATTCCATATTAAAAGGGTTGGGCGAGTGTATAAGCGCGGCTGCTGGTACCTGCGGCGTTTCGCGTTCCGACGGGCCCGCTGCTTTTTGCTGCCGTCCTCCGAGATATACGCGAGTCCAGCCATCAAAGCTAGGCCAACCGGGAACATAAAATGGCATCACGCTATCTTGCATTCGTGCAGACATCGCTGCAACTGTCTGTGCTGGAGCATCGCAAGTGTCGGTTTTTTTCAGCCCGGCGTTGTTTCATCATGGCAGCAAGTCTTTTATCAGAAGCAACTCTACCTGGGCTTTTAAACTTAGTGACCAGTGTCGCTTTCTGAGACGGTACCGCTGACGGTTCCCACTTTGGTACCGCTGACGGTTCTGACTTAGGTATCGCTGAGATTTCTCTTGTCGCAATCGTTGTTTGTTATTTTTTACTCTGCTTTTTTAAACTTACCTATCTATTATCATACCAGCTGCAATTGGTGCTAGTACCGGGCAGTAGCTGAAGTAGAGGTGGCTGCTAATGCTCGTCAAAGAGGTCTGGATGAGCGGATCATCTTTTAAATCCCTCGCAAGGTGCTCACGTTTGTCTATGGACAGAAAGTGGCTCACGACCGCTGTGTACAGGCCAAGAAAGGACCATCCCAACTATAGACGCATCAACGGCAATGCCATTGCCAACACGTATGTCGGTAGTGTTCGCATTCTGGATGCCCTGGTAGACTGCGTTGGTACGCTCTTTTTTCGTCAGCCAACGATATTTATAGACGTCTGCGTTGTCGATACACGCCGGCTCATTTCCCTCGAGGTTGAAACTTATATTTTTGACAATGGCGCGGCTATTTGTTTCACGATTGTACGGTTGGCGTCAACTGGCGCTGCTGTGCAGCCGATCAAAGCAATTAAGAATGCCAGCCTGGCGATTCTGGGCGCAATAACATCGTTGCTACCGAGATTGGGAAATCTTACAATAAGCAGCTGTTTTGGTCTATGGTGCTTGCGTTATTAGTCACGACAACAGTGCTCCGGCTTTCCTTTACACCAAGCGCGCGGCGGATGGCACGGTGTGTATTGAGTTTGTTTCCGTATTGAGATAACATGCTCTCTGTAATATTGGAGATCACACGTCCTTTCATTAATAACCGCGCACAATTGCTTGCCTAATAGCAAAACTTGGCTGAAGGAGACTTTGAATGACTGGCCACGGAGACACAGATGCTCAGGTGACCGATCTTGATATGTAGGATGAAACACCAGAAACTTCGTTTACCGACCTTTCCGATACTGCAAAATGTACAAAAAGAGTTTCCGGTGGATACGAGGCGGTACACATATGCTGAGCTATTAGATGTTCTGGGGGCGGAGGACACAGCGGTCAAGGAGTCGGCGGCGCAGGAGCCAGACAGTCTCCCGATGCGGGAGCTCCTGGGCCTCAAGAAGGCATTAGAAACTCACAAAGGTGCGCTTGCAAACAAAGGCGCCAAAACCAACAAAATAAAAAACGACACAGACGTGTTAAAAAAGACATAAAACTATCCCAAGATGAAACAGAGCGCGAGCAGCTATGAGCCCAACTTGCGGCTTAGCAGGGGGAACTCGATGGTTTTTTCCTAGTAGGCCGGCCCGTTACGAGGGAGGCTCCATAACCAAGTTACCGCTCTCCGAGAGATTATCAGCTTAGTTATCCGCGAGGATACAACCCTTGGCGAATAGCTGCGACCCCTCTTTCACTAGCACGGCATCCACGGTCACAGGAGGAGCCGGTGGTCGCACATCAACAAGCAAAATTCACTTGATTTGGCAAAACCTCATTTTAGGTTATTAACTGAGTATTGCACAATATTGGACCGGAGGTCACGTGGCGCAGGATGACCGAGCTTGCGCGAGGATTCCAAGCCACATGAACGAGGGCCCAATATTTTTTAATACTCAGTCAATAACCTTTTTATTATATACTTAAAAAGAAGCGTATTAATCATTCAGTTATGTTATAGGAATATAACAATTGAAGCAACAAATTATTTCAACGTTTTATTAAACATTTTACACGTCGTTCGTTTAATAAATGAAACCTGAACACCGCTCATTAATACGCTAATTTACTGCCATGGAAGCGCGCGCACACGGGGTGATTCTCATTCAACACTGAAAGAAACTAAGTTTGTTAAAGAGGACGAAATATTATGTAGCCAAGAAAAACAACGAAATATTGACATTAGGAAAAAATGACACAATACATCCATGATAATTGAAGATACCAAAGATGAGCCAGAATAATTCAGTCTAAAGTTATCGTTGTGATTGTCTCAATGATACTGTCATGGTAGCGGGTAAATTTGAAATGTAGTGTGCGTCATGATTGTTGTCAGGATATTACGGTCCATCGGTCTCGGATAATAGCACAAAAATGGATATAGATTCATTTTGGAGTCGCTTATGTGTTTCATTAAATTCCGAGTACAGGATAAAACAATGTTATTCAGAGTGGATAAAAGTGCACTGTTTACGTGAGAGTTGTTGACTGATGCATTGTATCAAGGGTCAGTCTGATGCAGATTCTCTCTCTCTCTCTCTCTCTCTCTCTCTCTCTCTCTAACAGCAGCAATTATCGATCACTAGCTGTCCATTTTCAATATTTTTATAAATCATATTTTCCTTGCAATTTAAATCTTTGAATGTATCTAGATTTTCTTTATTTAATTTGTGATATATATATATATATATATATATATATATATATATATATATATATATATATATATATATATATATATATATATATATATATTTGGATGAGAGCTGTATCTACTGATTGCTCAGCACTGGTGTCTGCTGGAAAGGGTTACAGTCATTGTCAGCATCTGGTGGCCGTCAAATTAATGACGTTGTCAGCGTTCGATGTCTCCGTGACCATTTTTATTTAGCCGTAGCCAGAAGTAATTCATCGAATGCGGGCACGTGTTTATCATATAAGGAAGTGAATATTTTGTTTAACTACGGTCAATACCCTCAGACCATCGGCCCCGTTTGCCCCAGAGGCCGAATTCCCCAGCCGCGAGGTTGTAGTTGTTAGCACGGCCAGCTTGGACACCAGTGCCACCTTAAAGGCTGCGTTCTTAAGGGCCGACAGAATCATGTCAGTTGGTGGGGTTACGGCAATAAATGCGTACGGTTTGAACCACTTGGACTCAACGCAAGACTTTCTAAACGTTGGTGGCTTTAAACTCGGCAACGACAACAATACTATTACCGTCTAGAGCGCCGGTTTTTACTTCATTAACCTCCACGGGATAATCGGTGAAGGAACATAGGCATCGCTTGTAATCCGTGTAAATAGGGTCTTAATGGCACATAATGGCAGTACTGCAGTTCCGACTAAAGCCTCACACAAAAGCCTTAGAACAAGCTTTGAGTCTATGTGCAAGGGCCTCAACGTCAACGCACAGCCGACTGGATTCTTAATCACTCTAACCATCTTTGGTCTTCGCAATTAAAACTCACGTGGCTTAAAACAAATACCATGGTAGAGTAACCAGACATGGACAAGGAACACGAATCATTGGTGCCGCCTGGCAACTCTGAGATTGGCGACGGAATATTGGCGCTGCTTGCTAAATAAGTTGACATCGAAAAGGAATACAAACCATTGGTGCAAGAGTATCTGCGCCTACATGGGGTTGACACGCACCGGTTTACATTGGGGTGGAAAGAAAAGGCAAAGGAGATAGACATCGAGCACTGGGGCCACCCAGAGCACCCTAAGCCAATCCGCGGACAGCTATGGGTAATTGCACTTTCGCTGTAGAACAAAACTCCAAAGTACTGCCCTTGAGGGTCCGCGGGCGCGATTGCTACTAAAATAACAACGTGGTATTTGATAAAACCGAATTCACGATGGTAATTTTTTCGTCGGAGTATGCAGGGCCTTCTTTCACTTGTCTCCCCAAGGAAAAAGCAGAGTTATAATCTAAAAAAGCTCGTTCTGCCGCTTCACAGTAATTGGTCAGAGAAACAAACAGTCGTTGGTCCTGCAGACAGTTTTCATGGTAACTGGGTTTTGGCGAGCCTGGGAGTGAAGAAGGCCGTGCTATTTACAGTTTAAGCGATATTATGGAAACATATCTTCTCTCTCTCTCTCTCTCTCTCTCTCTCTCTCTCTCTCTCTCTCTCTCTCTCTCTCGAATTACTGCCCTATGGGCAGGTGTTGGCCGCCAACGAGAGTCTCCTCGATGCAATGAAAGTTCTTCCATCATAAGTGGTTATACAATTTTCATCTTTCAACAATTCTGCTGCATATGACTGCTTTTAGTTACAAAATGGCAGAGAAGGACTGGAAGTGGCCAAAGCGGTTGACCAACGCAAGCAATTCAGTACTTCCTGTCATCTGAAGTATTTTTATATTTTTGACCTTGACATTTTTGCAATCTAACTTAAGTACTGAACTGTTGGTGGCCAGTGCACCTCAGATGATTCTTATTTCATCCAAAGACATGAGAATGCAGGGGCAGTACTCACTCTGTAACAACACGTTCATCGGATACCGCAAATTCAAATTCGTTTTCAATTGTTTGTCCTGTAAGAATCTGATCTAAATATACAAGATTGCTTCTGTTGTTGGTATGCTCACAATCAGGATCTCATGATAGAAAAAAAAATCTGTAAAAATTCCAACGAGTGAACGAACTTAACAGACGGAATACGAATATCATATGATTATGACTCGTGAATATTGTTATTAAAAGTAAAACTCGATTTTGCCATAATCGTACCTGACTCTTGGTCAAACTCAGTTGTTTAAATAAAATTTCTTTTCCCCGCGCTAGTGAGTTTTGATAATTATTTTAGATTTATGATGGGTTTCACCGCATTAAATTTCTTGCTCTTTGATAAAAACACGTACCTGTATAAAAATAATAAAAGTTGCGACTTATGAATTTCCCTTGGCATTAATAGGTAGCAAGAAAAAATGCACAAACTTTGTGCAGCACCTGCGGACACGTTTAAGGTGCCAATTTCTATGTGTCAAGTATGAGCGTTCACAGTCGCATGGTTTGGAAGATTTATGTGTGAAGTGTGAGCGTTCACAGCCGCATGGTTTGGAGGATTCTTCTCAGAAACCTGGAATTGTGTGATTGAACACATACGTTAGCAATATATTTCTCCCACGCCTTATTTAAAAACTGAGTTTCAAATCGGCTGAAGAGCATATCGACCGTAATCGAAACTGTAATGCTGACAACGATTGGTTTCTGACCATGTGCACTCCGAAGCAATTGGAACTAGTAACAAAATAGTTTTTTCAACACATGAACGTTTTGTACTTGGTTATCATCAATGCAGAAGTATATTAAAACTAAATTGAAGTGCCAGCTCGCCGGGATCTGGCAAACTCTACTGAAAATGTATACACATTTAACAATAGTTCTTAAATTCTCACCAACAGCAAATAAGCAAAGGACTTCCAGAGCTAAGGTAATTTCAGCAATGTTTATACCCGTACAACGATCTGGCAAACTCTACTGAAAATGTATACATTTTTTAACAATAGTTCTTAAGTTCGCACGATCAGCAAATAGGCAAAGGACTTCCAGAGCCAAGGTAATTTCAGCAATGTTTATACCCGTACAACGATTTTTTAATATTTCAAATGCTTCACATGGTATCCGACTGAGTAATCAAAACTGCAATTATTATGAATTAATGTGGTTTAATTACAAAATACTGAACTGGCTTTTTAAAAACAAAAATTCAATTCAGGGTCATACAGGTGAAAAATCACGATGTTAATTTCATAGCAAGCACTCTCCCCTCTTGAAGTACATTACTTTTGAACATCTTTGCCTTATCGGAAGCACAAGAGTCTATTTTCCCTCGTATAGACCCATAGTGCATACTTGATTTAGAGCTTCTGATTATTTGGGCCAAGTTTTGTCGATGTTCTGACCAGTGCCAAGTTTTGGTGGTGCTCTGACCAGGACCAAGTTTTGGCGGTGCTATGACCAGGGCCAAATTTTGTTGGTGCTCTGACCAGGGCTAAGTTTTGGCTTTGTTCTGACAAGTGGCAAGTTTCACTTTGGTCATCGTCTGCCGTTATAATTGCACTGACCAAGGTGTAACCGAATGTTACCTTTGCTATAGTATATTAACTGAAGCACGATGGTGGGCAATAGGTCACCATTTTTATTCCTACCGTATCGCTTTCGCTCGTTAACTAGATTATGTTTCTGTTTGACTAAATGTTAGTTTGCCTAGACAATATTTATTTTCTGATTCGTTCAATACATATTATAAAGAAATTATCCCGGGATCGGGAAGCAAGCGCAAAGTACTTAACATCTCTTCTATAATAAGATAAGTTAAAAGCACGAAAAATATATTACGCTATCATGTTATAGCTCCACTATAGCTTAATGCAATTGAACTCCAGGGTCTATGATATATGTTTTATCGTGTTATCAAGTGCGAACAATGTGACCGAGTTCTGCTGTAGCATAATGCAGTTGAAGGTCTATGATTTTTTTTCTTGACCGTGTTTCCGAGTGTGAAAACAACACTGACCCAGTTCTGCTATATCAAAATGCAGTTGAAGTCCAGGGTCTATCACCTTTGTTTTACCGTGTTGTCAAGTGCGAACAACGTAGGCCCAGTTCTGCTATAGCTTAATGCAATTGAAATCCGTGGTCTATGATCTATGATCTTGGTTTCACCTTGTTCTCAAGTATTATAGCTTACTGCAATTGAACTCCAGGATCTATAATCATTGTTTTACCGTGTTCACAAGTGCTTACAAGTGCGAACAACGTAGACTCATTTCTGCTATAGAGTGTTCTTTGCTTCAGCAATTTCTCAGGTGCGAAAAACGTAGACCCAGTTCTACTATAGTTTAATGCAACTGAATTTCAGGGTCTATGATCATTGTTTTACCATGTTCTCAGTTGGTTGGATGTTATGTATAACGCCTCCAAGTACGAACAGCGTCGACCCAGAACTACTATAGCATAATGCAGTTAAAGTTCAGGGTCTATGATCCCTGTTTTATCATGTTATCGATCAAGTGCGAATAGCATAGACCCAGTTCTGCTGTAGCATAATGCAGTTGAAGTTCAGGGTCTATCATATTTGTTTTACCGTGTTCTAAATTGGTGGATGTTATTTTTAGGTATATACGGTAAGAACTCGGACTACTTCTTTACTCAGTATCGATCAGAGGAGTTCGCACTATACTATTTTGCGAAGAAAGAAAAAGCTAAAACAATGAGAAACAAACGTTGTCTTCAGTCCACAGCGCTACCTTGTCTTTTTATCCGCAATTATTCAAAAAATAATGTCATTCATCTAAAGTAGCTGTGTAAAAATTAAATCAAAATTTCTAGTTCTTGGCAACACGCCAATTCAAAATTCCTATGATATGTTATACAACTCGTCCATTTTTTTTTTTTTTTTTTTTTTTGAGAGGGATCAGTCGCAACAATTAGGCATGAACCCTGTATACAGGGTCTGTTCACGAACCATATGTACGTCTCGTGAGTTGCAAGTTGTTCGTACACTGCATGTGATCATTAAGTAAACTATTTCGATAGCTGTCTTCCTGTAAATTGTTGTTATATAAGTACTCTAAACGATTCAACGCTTACTTTCTACACTCGTGTATGTATTCTGTCGGATATTTCAGTATTCAGAAACGGTTATTTTAAGGTTTAGGAAAACGCTATTTACAAATGGGCAGTGAATTTGGACCTGTGAGTATGTTGGAAATTCCAGGTAACTGTGTCATTTCCAAAAATAGTTCATGCACAGCCCCTGGGTGATCACACAGTGGCAGCCGGGTATTTAAAATAGCGACTGTGCAACCGAGGTCAAGGATTCCTGTTCACGCATGTTCTCGGGTTCACAATAAATATCTTCAGAATATATATCCGTTTCACATAGTTTTACCGCTCTCACGCAGGGTCAAAAATTAAAGTCTGAACTCCTGGATAGTGTTGCTTGTTTGCTATGCTTTAAAAGCCACGCCTGTGCCATTTTTATTCAATCTTGTCATTTTATGACTGGGTGGACTTGGTTCGAGGAACAAGAATAAAATAGATGTATGCAAAAATACATCTTATCAGAGTGGTATGCTATTATTTGTGGCTCTGTGGTGTGTAATGGAAGTATTCCTTAAAACCGTGTTTATCTAAATATTGCATATTTATAATGTGACTTTTCACAAATGAATGTCGATTATAGAAAAAAAATTGGCATCGTAGTTTTTCGACCTGTTATATTTTCTATGCAAGTGTGGTTAGGTGAAAGACCTATACAACAACGCAATTACTCCGAAACTCTTTATTTCTATGGCACAACCTAACCAAACGAGCAGTGCCGAGCATACACTTATGGGCGTTTTATCTTTTTCATTCCATTACTTTTATCCAAAGAAAAATAGGTGAGGAAACGCTTGACTAAACATAATATGTTACAGCTTCAAGGAAAGGGATGCAATTGTGCTTGCACGTGTGAAGCTGGAGATGATGCAAATAGACCTTCAGTGGTGGAAGACAGTTGCATGTGTCGGAGTTGCTGCCAACTTGATGGACAACCTGATATTGAGGAAACGCTGCCGAAGCAATTTGACTCAATAATGGATAGAAGGAGTTCATCAGAGAATAGTCTGTATAGACCTGCATCGAGTCAAGACAATAGGCCACGAAGGCCAAGGTCAGATATAGTCAGAAACCCTGGATCCGTGTCCAGTGAGGATGGAAGCTTTAGTCGTCTACATCTATTCTGCACGTACAGTTCGGACTCTACCAATCATCTGAAGCAGGTGGTACAAATGCTGAAAACGCTGAAGAACAGTGGATTTAAGGTCCGATTAGACTGTAATAGAAATAATCCTAATGTTCGAGATATGAGTTTAGCAACCAACGTGCAGGACTGGTTAGACGGAAATGTAGCATATGTAAGTAATCTAGTAAATTGCATCTCTCTCTCTCTCTCTCTCTATATATATATATATATATATATATATGTGTGTGTGTGTGTGTGTGTCTGTGTGTGTGTGTGTGTGTGTGTGTCAGTAGTTAGCCTGTCAGACTTGCAACAAGAAGGATGCGAGTTCAAATCCTGCCCTCAGATATACCCGTGTTTTCTGCTATGGGAAAGGCACTTCACTCTACTTGCCTCAGCACGATATGACCTTTATGTATTTTTGTGCCGCATACTACCAAACACATACATACATACATACATACATACATACATACATATATACATACATACATACATAGTTGATAGATAACTGAGTTATCTCTTGATATTGAGAGAGAGAGAGAGAGAGAGAGAGAGAGAGAGAAAGAGAAAGAGAGAGAAAGAATATAAATGTAGCATTACTTAAGTACACAGATACCGGATGCAATCTTATTAATGGGTCAAAATCGTTAAAATATTACATGTAGAGTAAAGGCAGCGGATTTTAAAATCTTTCTAATGCATACTCCACTTTTATACATATATAACAGATAAGGTAAGTAACGCGAAAAATTGCAGTTTTACATCCAGTCCTCAATTTCTTAATGGTATTCGCGTTTAAAGTGACACTTTTCAATAATCTTGGTTCATTTTTATGTGGAGAAATGTTTTTGTCAACATGCTATTCAACAGTTCATGCGTAACAGATATAAGAATACAAGAGCCAGGTAATGTTAAAATATTGCTCTTTTTCGTCTGGTCGGACAGGGTTACGTTTGCCCTGCGTCATCGATATTTACAGGACAGTACTACTTTATTGGAATATTGTCACGCCAAAATGAAGATGTCAGCAGATATTTCTATAAGTAGAATAATTTTATACACATTATTGTGCAAAATATTTACTGTAGTAATTTTCAGAAAATTTTTAATTTTAATCTTTATGTTTTGCAGGCGGACTTTGTAATTGCATGCATCTCACCTAAATATTTGGTGGACATACAAGCACCGACAGATGGCGTTCCAGAGGCAGACGCCGATGGTCTTTCCACGAGGTACATCTACGACCAGCTCAGAGCAGAGTATTTCATCAACAGATGCCATCATCAGAAAGTTATTCCCGTGCGCTTCTGTGATTCCTATGTACCTAACACAAAAATCCCGCCATTTATGAAAACAACGATTGTGTACACATATCCCAATGATTTCAATGATCTTATAAACTTTTTAAATATCAGTAGAAATGGACTGTGACCATTAATGTAGTGAGAATTGATTTTCTGCAACTGTTCCATTTAGGGAACAAATATCGTTAACATTTACAAAGCATAATGCAGGGAAGTGTAAAAGCTAACGATGGTTTATTTGCACGAAGAAAAAAAGAACATTATAAACTTGAGAAATCGCTTTAGGCTTTTGCGAGTATAACTAGATTGTGTTAAGGTACTTTTGTACATTTATTTCATCTTGACCAAATTCTTGAATTTGATGCAGTTTGCTGGTAAAGATAGTATAGGGAGAAATTAGTTTTCTTGTGATACAAGGCTCAAATAATGAACTGCTGCTATATGATCTCGATTACTGTGAATTGTATTATAGCATGACAGTTTTAACCCGTATTGGTACTGTATTCCTTCCTTCCTATCAGAACATTGGTTGCTGTGACATCCACTCAATAGTAGACCAAGTACATTTTTTTAAAATCATCAGAAAGTTATTCCTGTGCGCTTCAGTGATTCTTATGTACCTAACATAAACATTCCGCCATATATGAAAACAACAATTGTGTGTACACATATCCCAGTTAGCTCAGTGATCTTATAAACTTTTTGAATATGAACAAAACTCGAATGTGACCATTAGTGTAGTGATAATTGCCTGTCAGCAACTGTTTCATTTAGGGAATAAAAATTATTAACAGTTGCAAATCATACTGTAGGGAAGTGTAAAAGCAAACACTGGTTTATTTGACAAAAACATCTTAAACTTTGAGAATTCGTTTTTAGACTTTTGAGCGCGTAATGAGATTGTGTTACTATACATTGTATACACATGTTTGAGGGTGTAATGAGATTATGTTACGATACATTGTATACACATGCTTGAGAGTGTAATGAGATTGTGTTACGATACATCGTATACACATGTTTGAGGGTGTAATGAGATTGTGTTACGATACATTGTATACATATGTTTGAGGTTGTAATGAGACTGTGTTAAGGTACATTGTATGCTGTATTGCAAATTGACAGATTTGTGACACTAACACACTGAGAACATGAAAGGAGCACGCATTGCCCGCTTTGATACCTATTCATTCTAGCATCTCTGAAGTTCATAATAAATATGCCGACATTTGTGTACAAATATTGCTGATGGACTTTACGGTATAGAAGGGGTATATATGGATCAATCGACGTTTCTCTAAAGGTTGATACGAGTGAGAAAAAATAAATAAAAAAATAAAAAACCATTTGTTGTGCTTAGTGTTCATTCAGACTCGCCATAAAAATTATTTAAGCAAAAAAATGCAAGAATTTGGTCTCAATTTACAGTAAGTATAAACTTTTATATAAAATATCTAAAAATCTGCGTTAGTTCTGCGTGTAATTATCGAAATTCTTCCAAAACGGAGACCGTTTTACTCCAAATGACCTCTAACATATGTAGCTCTTCAATGCGTCAAAAGCAACATTGTTTGTAATGGCGGGCGAAGTGTCAATTAATTTATTTCAGACAGAAGGAAAACAAATGAGCGACACCTATCGGTAACAATCAATTGTACAGATCTTGACCATACTCACGGTCAGCGTAGATCTCTCGTAGTCACGCGAGAGTATGTTTAAACGAGACTATCGATGCAGTAGACCGTATTAGTTTGTATATACAAAAAGTTCCGTTGTTGGAAAACTCTTACGAGACTACATATCAGTGGAACGTAATGGTTGTTTGGGTTATCATACCTGATGGTTTGTACTAAAGAACGTCAAGATGATTCAATTGAAAAATTTAGTGTGAACCACCTTACAAAAAAAATATTGAACTTTGATATCTCAAATATTACTGAAAATATTTCTTCAAAATTTGTGATAATATAGACTTATATAGTGTCATCTATTTTTATGTTGGCTTAGACTTTAAATTAAAAGGGTTTTAAACTTAATGTCTAGTACTCTTGACAAAATTAAATTCCGTCACTATACTTAGGTAGGTATTACATGAAAATTGAAAATTTGTATCCAAAACCCATGACACCGTTCACTAGAATATAAACTTGCTATATAACCCCAAACATTTTAGTGTGCATATATTTTAGATAATAGAGGAATCTTTGTTAAAAAACAATCATTTTTTAAACATTTAAAATGTTTGAATTTCAGAATTTTCTTTTCTTTTGAAAAAATTTGGTTGACTTGTGATTCAATAAGCTTTCCATTTCATAACATTTTAGAAAATGTATAGTTTTCAAGCTTTTCAACTGAAAGAGAAAAGTTATAAACTTAAAAGACAAAAATGCCCAAACCCTTCAATGGGGTACCTTTTTTTTTACCTTAAGGACTCACGGTACTAAATATATGGAAAAAGGGGAACCAGTGTAGAAATGGGTGAAGATAAAATAGAATATATATGGGTTTGGCTGGCCAGGATTGATTGATTATGAAAGTAAAAGTTTAGTGAAAAGAATCTTTTGAGAGTTTATCCTAGTAGTAAGTGAAAAAAATAGAGACCATTTTTAAGTTACGGAATTTCAGTCCTTTAACAGACCCGAGTTTGGAAAACACATTTCTGAAATTAGCACCTGACTCTTTGATGCGGAATTGAAAGCACATGTTTCAAACACAAGTTGATCCATAAAATGCCGCGGCTCATTTTATTTTCTCTATGCAGAATCTGTCATCAAGGGTATGTCTAAACTGATAAATATAGGTTTGATCATGAGCATTCAGAAATTTAAAGTTATTGAAATTTTAATATCATGGTATTTGCATAGGTTTACTATGGGAGCTGAAATAGTACCGTGAGTCCTTAATGGGACGTCTACAGTGGCGAAGTCTCATCAGTATCCTTATATGAGATGTTCCAGACACAGGATTCCATAGAGTTTTATCTGTGAATTTTTATTATCTTTCATGTCGCAGATGATAGTGGTGTATTACTTTCATGTATTTTGATGAACCGTATTTTTATGGAATGATCTCAGAATCTTACTTAATATCTTAATATACCTATAGTAAGAATGCATGATGTCTTTTTTGTGGACAATCAATGTAAATAGTACTTATTTCACATATCAGTTTTCAATTTCGACATGGCCTTGTGTTTAATGTTTAACTTGTTCTCTGGTACTGGCAACTGGATATTTATTTGTAATTTTATTGTGCATTTAACATTTTTTTTAGTGCTATATGTTTAATTATTATTAATAAAATGCAAGCATCATCTTGTACGCGCTGTTGGCTCGTGCAAACATATGAGGTGTTTGCGTTTTCATTTCTAGAGTAAATACAAGTTAGACTAGACAAATTAATTCGTTTATCAAGTCATCGATCCGATCTCACTTTAAATGTGAATAGCACAATTGGGATCTAATTTAGGTGGATAGTCAAACACATTATTTCAGAAGAAGACAGTTCGCTGCTCAACTACTGCATGGACATGTAATTTGTGGACTGTATATATTTTATTTTTTCATCATATGGTGTGATTAGAACGATAGAAATTGCTTTTTTTCTTTCTTTTTTACACAGTACTTTACCCACGGATGAATCGGGTCTTTTTATTTAATTCCTAGATACCGAACGATCTTTTATCAGCATGATCCATTGTGTAGCACAGATTTGTTCCAATCGACAAACAACCTTTTAAACCTACAGCTTTGTGATTAAAATGATATGTGATCTCATTTAAAAAATTATCTTTATGCTATGTGATCTCATTTGAAAAATTATCTTTATGATATGTGATCTCATTTGAAAAATTATCTTTATGCTTTTTTATACAGTTTAAGCGAACTGAGGTAAGTGGCTTTTCACTTTATGTCAGTGAATAAAACAATGTTGAAAAGATCTTCAATCATTCTTTTAATGATAGGTATGACTAGCAACAGGGCATGATTTTTTTCAGAATTAATGAATGTAGGAAAATGGAATGTTTTCTGCATAATTTGAGTGTGCAGAATTCAAAAATCAACTCATCTTTATGACATCTTTTTAAATAAGCGCCCCCTAACATTTTTGCATGAAATACCATATTCTTGAGTCATAGACAATTTGAAATTATGTGTTACTCTTGAACCCAATAGTGCATATTCACTGTCAGTGACCCACCAAGTAGTACCCATCCATCTGTACAGTCAGACGTAGCCATGGACACTACAATCTCTAAAAACGACACCTCATCGCCTGCATTTGTTGGATTTAAAGAAGGAGACTTCGTAGCTGTCGTTTACGATGGAAAATGGTACCTTGGAAGGATTGATGAAATTTATATGTGCGACAAAGACTGTGAGATTAACCTTATGAAACAAGCAAACGGACTCTTCAAATTACCGGAACAATCTGATCTTGTATGGAGTGACGAACAAAATATCTTTTGTAAAGTTGAACCTCTTGTTCCATCTGGAAAATTTGAACGACTATTCAAAATATCTGATTCCGAAATGGAATTTGTTAACAATGCATTTGCTTCACGTTAGTGAAATACATACGTTACCAAAACAGTACACCTAAACAGTACCCTCTGTTTCATCGGCTAAAAATTTTGTTTTCTATATGTGAGACTGTATATACGTTCAAGTCTTTTTAATCTACACAAAAGTGTACATTTCAATTGTTTGAACTTTAACAATTTCCGTGTTTTACACTACGACACATACGTTACCATTCTACGATACAAAAAACTTTAATAAAATCGATTAGTTATTTTATTTTATTTTTAAAATTTCGTGATTTCACTTAATTAAGCATAAAAATGTAATAATTTTATCTTCCTATAAAATAAGTCATAATGATTGTCAGATCAATGCTCATGTGAATAATGATGATGTTCAACTGTCACATACAGGAGAAAATTACAAAAATCACGAATGTACGTCTTTAATTGGGTTAATCAAACATATTTGTAATAATTTCATGCCATATTTTCATGACCAAAAGGGAACCAACGAAATTGAGTGAAAACAATTATAGATTTAATGAACAGTGTCTTGTCGTGTGTATCTGATACATACGTTATATTTTTGGCGTGACTAACAAGGCATAAACATTTTAAACTTTCGTGCTTATATTTTGAATCGGAAACTGTTATGATTAGAATGGTATTAATTTGACAACTTAATATGTTTTTAATGTTTCAATATTCGTTTTTATCCATTTATATAAAATATGAGTAATTTTTGGTAAAGATGCGTTTTACTTTACCCACATTTATCTATCTTTCTTCATAACTCATAATAGCAAAACGCAATAATATTTTTAATTAAATCTATGTGAAATTATCACAAAATACTTAATTATACAATTTTCAACCATTTTCCCGGTATAATTTAATTTGTAAATCATAAAAAATACGTTCAAATACGAATACTCTTGCAACGTATGCATTTAGCTTGAAAATTAAGGTTTTGAGACCATATTTGTGAGAAAACATAAACAAAATATGGGTCAATTGGTGTTGTTGAATTTTTCACAGTTTAAATTTCAGATATTTCTCTGCAAAATAGACGAATAAAGCTGTTGTTTCTCGATCATTTGTTTTTTTCCATTTTTATACGTCTAATTGAGCCTCATAGGTGAATTTTGGTAGAGAGAGGGGGGGGGGGCATTTGTAAAAAATTCCTTGTAAACATTTTTTTTTTTTTTTTAAATGGGATTTTCGAATTCTCGGGGCATATTTTCATGAAAAAGTCTTCAGCAGTTCTTTTTGCACATGATCTAATGAATTCAAATTGCGATTTCAGCAGTCATCCTTGACATTAATATGAAAAAGGAATGTACAAACATATGAAGGAACAAACTGACGTAGGATCAGAGTGAGTAATTATAGGAATGAATGACTGAATGAACGAACGAACGAATAAATGAACATACAAGAAAAGAGAAAAATACGAGATTAACGAAATATATGAATGCACCAACAAATGAGAATGCACAAAAGGATAATGAAATGCACATTACAATAGTGCAAGATTATAAGATCAAATGGAAAATTTATTCGTTGTCATTCATAAAGTGACACTATGTTCCTCATCTGGACATTTTAACTATAGCGAAATGATTAAGTGAAATAGAGTTGTTATCTGTAAATGACACGAACGACGGATGTTAGTTTTGAATCAGGATTTAGCGTTTGCATTGGATAGTGCATTAAGTAAATTATCTTCTTAGATTCGCCCTCACGTGCAGACAATACACTTTAAACATAGCTGACAAAAAAGCCACTAATGTCTCCTAATTAGAGGATTTGATACAATGAAACAAGTCTTCATCTTGTTTCATCTGCAACATTTGGTTTTTATTTTGAGGATCTGATTGGTAGCCTATGCCAACCCACCCCTCACCCAACCGGGAAATTACTAAAAATTTTGCGTTTTAGGGGCCACAGGAAGCCCTCCAGACCTTGCCCACCCCACCCCTTCTCGGGAACTCTTCCTGTATCCTGGTGGTTCAGTCCGACCCTGGCTTTATCTGACACATCTGGTGTTTATTTTATCCTTGTTTCTATTTTTTAACACATTGCAATTTAAAATAGTAAAAAGATTTAATGAATGTGGATATGATTTAACTAGAACAAGTTTGCTGATACTAAAAAGACTTAATGAATGTGGATATGATTTAACTAGAACAAGTTTACTGATACTAAAAAGACTTAATGAATGTGGATATGATTTAACTAGAACAAGTTTACTGATACTAAAAAGACTTAATGAATGTGGATATGATTTAACTAGAACATGTTTGCTGATACTAAAAAGACCTAATGAATGTGGATATAATTTAACTAGAACAAGTTTACTGATACTAAAAAGACTTAATGAATGTGGATATGATTTAACTAGAACATGTTTGCTGATACTAAAAAGACCTAATGAATGTGGATATGATTTAACTAGAACAAGTTTACTGATAGTAAAAGAGACTTAATGAATGTGGATATGATTTAACTAGAACAAGTTTACTGATAGTAAAAGAGACTTAATGAATGTGGACATGATTTAACTAGAACAAGTTTGCTGATACTAAAAAGACTTAATGAATGTGGATATGATTTAACTAGAACAAGTTTACTGATAGTAAAAGAGACTTAATGAATGTGGACATGATTTAACTAGAACAAGTTTGCTGATAGTAGAAAGACTTAATGAATGTGGATATGATTTAACTAGAACAAGTTTGCTGATACTAAAAAGACTTAATGAATGTGGATATGATTTAACTAGAACAAGTTTGCTGATACTTATAAGACTTAATGAATGTGGATATGATTTAACTAGAACAAGTTTGCTGATACTAAAAAGACTTAATGAATATGGATATGATTTAACTAGAACAAGTTTGCTGATAGTAGAAAGACTTAATGAATGTGGATATGATTTAACTAGAACAAGTTTACTGATAGTAAAATAGACTTAATGAATGTGGATATGATTTAACTAGAATAAGTTTACTGATAGTAAAAGAGACTTAATGAATGTGGATATGATTTAACTAGAACAAGTTTACTGATAGTAAAAGAGACTTAATGAATGTGGATATGATTTAACTAGAACAAGTTTACTGATAGTAAAAGAGACTTAATGAATGTGGATATGATTTAACTAGAACAAGTTTACTGATAGTAAAATAGACTTAATGAATGTAGATATGATTTAACTAGAATAAGTTTACTGATAGTAAAAGAGACTTAATGAATGTGGATATGATTTAACTAGAACAAGTTTACTGATAGTAAAATGGCAATAATAAGCTACTTTAGATGTAATTCAAACAAGCTGTTGCTTGCTACTCTCTCTCTATCTCTCTCTCTCTCTCTCTCTCTCTCTCTCTCTCTCTCTCTCTCTCTCTCTCTCTCTCTACGGAATTATGTATCATTTTGTTTTCAAATAATGGTATAGTTTTATGATCTCTGCATAATAGTCTAACAGCTGTTGTCTTGCAGAAAGTATATATACGGTACATGTGACCCAATACATTGGCCACTGTGAAGTCAATATTTCGCTTGAAGCGTTAGTCAAGTCACGTGATCCAGCGCGTGAGGATTTAAACTTTTGCACTTCTGACCTGAATTCCATGTTCAATAAGGAGTCAATACGTTGTTGACTTGTAATAACGTCAGTGCATAGGTACTTTAGCGGTGTCACGTATAACCTAGTTTCTGACTGGTTCGGAGAAGGTTGTTTTCTAGAAAGATTGAATTGTTTTTAAGTCGCAATACAGTGAATGATTCATTTTGTTGACCAGAAGTTAGAATAAGATCGTAGTAACTAGATGTTGATTTGAGACGTAGAATAATTGGGTTTTTATTTGATTTGCGCAGTCAGAGACTATAAATAAGATATAATCGCAGCGTTCGTCATTCTAGCATAGTTCGTCAGCCTGAGAGGTCATCAACGAGATTGGTTCATTTTTTGTGTGGTATTCTGCTTCAGTGATATTATTATACAGTACATTTTGGATTTAGTACTGCCACTTAAACTTTAAGAATTATTAAGCTCCTTTGGAATTATCGGAAACATCTCTAGAATTTGTGTGATATTCTATATTCACAAGAATTACTTGGAATGAATAATATTTGGATATAATTGATTCTTGTTGGCACTCCATCACATTGAAGGTTTCATTCGGAACGTTCTTCATTCGGAATATTTGGATTAACTTCCGGATCAGTGAACTTTAGAACAATTTATGACTTTTACGGATATTCTATACTGTAAGTTATTTTTAATTCTTTCACTTTGATGTTTGTTGAAATATTTTAATATTTTAGAAAATTAAATATTTGTATTTTAAATCTTGAAAGCTTGTTTGAGTCTTTTCTTTTGTTACATTTACCCCTAGTCGTAACACTCTCCTCTTCTTCTTCTTCTCTCTCTCTCTCTCTCTTTTTCTCTCTCTCTCTCTCTGTATGTGTGCAAGCCTAACGTGATAATCGGTATTTTGTTAAAAAATGACAACAGAAGTAAAAATTTCACATATTTGAAAGTATGTAAACAGAAATTTTCTATAAACATATGTACAGTTGTGGAGTAAATATAATCGGAGTTTTCACACGCAACAATTCTTTTTTAACAATGTATCCATGTGGAATAAACTGTGTACAATATGCGGTTATTATAGGTGCTATCAAAAAATAGTTGAGAGTACAAAAATTAGAAGCTTTAGATATTATCTTACATTGACCAACAATGTCATTTCTGCTACGATTACTCGCTCGACAAGAGAAAGTTTGTCAAAGTATTTATAGATTTTTATCAAAAAATAATTTATACCCAAAGGCACAAGATAAATGGAGACGTGATCAAAACTTAGATGAGTGTATTGACTGGGAAAAAAAGTATTTATTAGTATATAAGTATTTATTGGTACATAAATATACCAAAGATACTTATCTTAAATTGCTTCAATTGAAAATTTTCCATAGAATTCTACCTACAAATGTTCTTTTACACAAAATGAGAATTAGACAAGACAAGCTATGTTTTTTTTTGTTTTTTGTTGTTGTACAGAAACAGAGGAATTACTTTTTCATTCATTTTATGATTGCGCTATAGTTAAATAATTTTGTATATAATTGTTCAGGTGGCTGAAAGATAAATGCATACACCTTGTACATTTTAACTTCACATCAGTAGATACAATATTACAAACAAATAAACAAAACACAAATCTGATGAAATTTTAAATTTGATTTGAATCACATCGGCACAAATTGGAAAAGTATAAGCCTACAAAAACTGTGAAGGTATAATTGATGTATCATTTTTGTTATGAATCATTTGCAAGATTTAATGTGTAAAACATATTACATGTAATATCATATAAGATATACGAGGGAATATTTGGCCAATATCTTTCAAGGACTAATGTACTTGACAAGAACAAAGGAATAACTATTTTAACAGTGATACAGAAGACAACAAGGAATGTATTGAATGTATAACATGAATATTCTCTCTCTCTCTCTCTCTCATCCGTTATCTCCCATATAAATTTACTTCTGCCAGTATTATTATGCTTTTTTCTTCTTCTTAGAAACGACTAGAAATTGATGTAAATACTAAAAACAGACATTTAATTTATTGTCTAAATATGTGACTGTATCAAATTCTCTGTAAGTTAGTCCATGGGATGGTACCCTGACCTACAGATACCTATATAAAAAAAAGTTACTCTTCTATTTACAACTGATGTCCTTAAAGTAAGTTGACCTTAGGAGACATTATCACCGGTTGAGATAAGCAAGTCACAATTATTTGCCTTACATAGTCCCTACATTTGTTTATCAGTACTGAACTTTCCAGTGTGTCAAAATACTAATAAATGATATATTAACCTAAAGTGTCTTCAAAGATGAACTCACAGTGAAGGTTTTGTCATAGACTATCCCACAGGGGCTCGTTACAAAAAAAAATTACGAGTATCGGTCAATGGATAGAGGGCTGGGGGGGGGGGGGGGGGATCCAATCTGTAACAATATAACACAAGGGAAAACACGACTCCTCACCCCTCGCTATTTCCAACCCTGCTACCTTGTCATATTTTCGTCTCCTAATGTAAAAATTACGCTTGCTGTAATCAAAAATGGATCAATTATCTTAACATCTCAACTGACCTCGTTCAATTCATGACATGTTGGAGAAAATTCCACATTTGTTCGCCGATTTCTAAGAAGAGAGAAGTACCTGGCCGGATGTTATCGTTAGCATTTGGCTACTCTTGGATTTCACCCTTGACGGAGAGGTAAGTTCCGAACAACCGCTATTCAAAAATTCAGCACGAAATACAACCAGACGATATCGAGAGAAGAAATGGATGTGTCCGTCAAGGGTGAAGTCCAAGACTAGCCAACATGGCATATTGATGAGACAGTCAACGATGGGACCAACAAAACTTGCTTTTGTTTTGCAGCATTGTTTAAACGATGTGTATATTTCCATCAAGTACGGTTGACTACCTCTGACACCTATTTTCATGTTCAAAGTTTCGCTTATGTTTATTTTTGGCACAAGCTTGCGTGTCCAAATCTTGCAAGAATCGCCACAAAAAGGACACTGTATGTGTTTCTGAATCATTCTCTTCACAGAAAAGACATGCAAACGTTTTGTATAATAGTAATAGCCGGAAGTTTGATAATTAGACAATTGATAATTAATAATTTCAGATTCCGTTTGGGAAAGGTATCATTTATATTACACGAAGCCAACTGACTTGGAGCGTCACATTGAACAGACCCAATCGTATCCCAGCAATTGACAGCAAAGTCTGATAATTGATTTATAGTTGTCCGTAGATACTGACTTAAATTTATGAAATGAATAATAATGTGGGGATAATAGCGATTTCCAGGGAGGGGACACTTGACTGCCAATCATACACTGCCTTGTATTCATCTGTTTCTGTAGTCGTCTGTCTTCTGTAATTGTTCTGCATAGCTCTCTTTTCCTCCCCCCTTTCTCTCTCTCTCTCTCTCTCGCTCTCTCTCTCTCTCTCTCCAAGGGATGTGAGGATTCCGTAAATTGTATTTTCAGTTGACTTTTACCTGATAATAAAATTAATAACCTCTGATATTCTTTATTTTTTTCCTAATTTTAGTTTAAGACTGCCCGCACTCACTTGTTTAGCACCCTACTGTAATCCTCTTTTGCTATTTATTCCCTCCATGTCTTTGCTATTCTCGCTGTTTAATTTAACATCTTTTCCCAATCATGGTTAATTAAAAATAATGAAATTCACTTTTAGATGTAAATCGGTATCCTTCATTGCATATTTCTGCGACCGTTTGCAACGTACTATCCCTCTCTACTTGTTGTGACTTAAACCTAAGGTTTATTTCTTTTTTTTTAAATATCCGTGTAAATATATTAATATACCTGTAGCTAAGAACATCTTCGCCATTAATGAGACTTTAATATCGATGCGTCTGCTTCAGACATACATGCTTACGAAGAGAATGATGTTTAACCAAAGGCATGTTTATGAAGAGAACCACGTTTTACTAAGGGAATTTTATCACCCATTTTTTGTTAAATAGCGGCTGCATATGAAAGTTTCTCATCCAATATACGGTATTGTTTATATAGTTTTTAGGGGAAAACTTCATATGGCTACAGTCTTAACATCGCCTCTCTCTCTCTCTTTCTCTCTCTCTCTCTCTCTCTCTCTCTCTCTCTCTCTCAAAAGAATTCGATGATTTGATCTATTGCATTTTCATTTGACGTTTAGCTGATAAAGAAATTGCTAGTGGATGATATTCTATCTTTTGTGATATTAAGATGGCGAAGATATGTTCCTGCTGCTACAACCACCAACGAAACACCTCCTTCCCATAGCGCAGTCAGAAAACAAGATACAAAAACTTCACACTTAATAACGGGATATCAATGGGTGATTCGCAATGTGTGGTTCCTTTTGTGACGTCACTCGGACTAGAGTCACGGAAACTGGCCTATGGGGATGATTTTGACATGTACATTTAAACTTAAATTTAAAATTTCGAGTCCAAATTTTAAGATATTGCATAAACCGTCATACGGAATAATTTAGAGGTAAGTGATATGGGGGTCTCAAGTCTAAATACTGGCGACAAAGTTTTCTTTCATCACCTTAAGTAAACTTATAAAAGGCATTCGGTAAAAATTACTGCAGACGGTAACTCTTATAGGGGACAACAAATTTCATTTCCAGTGAAATTTGTTCATCAGCGTAATTTGTGTTGGAATTAAAATTGAATATCTGTCCTATTGAAAATATACAATGTGATATATGCCTGAAGTGAAATATTTATATTTGATGGTCATGCCAACCATTATTTATTTAATCTGGACCAAATTTCTAAAAGTGATGCATTATGCTGCTAAGAATCGCGTAGGGAGAAATTATTATTTTTCTTGTGAAACAATGCTCAAATAATGAATGGCTGTTTATATGTTGCATATTACCGTGAACTGTATTATAGATGAGAATTTTAACCCGTGTTGGTACTGTATTCCTTCCTTTCCATGAAAACATTGTTTGGTGTTCCATCCACTTATTAGCAGTGTAAGTACTTAGTATTTATTTTAAGAAACATTTCTTTATTTTCAAACACCTGATTGATTATGTATGAATTATTATTCGTTGGTGGGCTGGGGTCTAATTAGCCTTCAGTTTTGTGCACTACGAAATCAGCCAATAGGTGTAAGGTTTCTCACACTTTGATTGACACGGTAAGGAATATCCAACTGCTTGACAAATCACAGAGCCTGTTAAAGTATCCTTCTTTAAGCTTTGTTTTAACAACTGAAGCCACGCGTTCTCTTCGGCTCAGATTTCGGCGTATCGTGACCTAGAAATGAAGGAAGCCAGAGGGCCTTGTGGAAGCATCTGGCCTTGGATAAGTTCGTGGTGATTTAATATTTCTAACGTGTATATAAATTGTGTAGGCCTTGCGATTTTACTTGAAGGTTGCAATCGTTCTGCAAACTCGGCAAAAACACGAACTTATGGGAAAATGCGTGTGAAAAATTGTTGGTTAACATTATTTCCTTACCGACAAGCTGATCTTGGTTCACTTTCAATTTCCGCTTATTATTTCTGTATACAATGTGATAAAAAAGTCATCGATATATATATATATATATATATATATATATATATATATATATATATATATATATATATATATATATATATTCCACATCTAAAGAATATCCGATCTACCAGACCAATCCTTCCAAAGTTATATCAAGGAAAATCTTGTATGCAACGGGTCTAAACTTGAAAGGGATGAGAGAAAAAAATACTTTCCTCTCATTTGACTGGCCATTCGATTTGTAATCAGGGTATTCTCTGATCAGTTGACTATCTTTAATTACTACCTTTTTTGTACATTTGCCGCTCTTGAACAGAAGGGTCTTGTTTTCTCTTCAAAAGTTCTGGATATAACCCTGTAAGCAGCAAGTTGTCACCCCTTTTTTTTCTTTTCTTTTTTTGTTTGCATTTTTGCAAAATTGCAAGACCCATGTCATTGCACTACTTCGAAACATTAATTTTCCTTTTGTCAAAGTGTTTCTTGTTTTTGGCTCTATTTGGCTGTGTTTCGGAAAATTCTTCTCCCCAGAATCGTCATCTATTTTCGAACAAGCTGTGAAGTGTTTTAAATCATGTTAGCTCGACAATTTTCTTCATTTGATCAATATTGAACTGTCATTCCCACCTTTGAACAAGAGCAAGTTAAATTATATTAAAAGAATGGTGTAGGCGGCACTCACGATGTAATGAAAACAGTGTACACGGCAAAAAGCTAATTTGTACAGGTGATATCACGTCACGTCCCTTTCCGCTCCCTGTGGCGGCATAGTTTGGGGGGTGGGGGTGGCTGGACTGGAGGCGAAGAGGTGGGAATCGGTGCAAACCAGCAGTTTTAAAATGTAATGCATAATCTAAAATGAAAAAAAACCCCAATACTTTGCTTTAAATATATTCATGTTGCCTGCTACTTGGACATCCTTCTTATGTCATGTATTTGATAGTGTCTGCGCAAATACATCTGACACTTTGGCCCGCGACCTGGTTTTATCTGGTTACATTTACATCATACGGGTGGATTTAAAATCGCTATCCGGCCCGCGCCTTGGAGGACGCTGCACATGCCTGGTTTACTGGAATGGGGGGGGGGCTCAAGACCTATTTGAGGAAATGTTCATTATTAATGTTAGCAGCTAATATTAGAGGTGACACTTAAGCAAAATAGAGTTGTGAAACATATTGTACTTAGATATATCCAGTGATCATACCTCCTTTGGCAAAGTACGCCAGACCCTTTATAACTAAATTTCCTAGACACTGTTGCATGTATGGTCATGCAATCTGAAGTGTGCATTCATCTTATCACGTAGATTAACATCCATAACAAGTAAATTGTGGTTGTAATAACCTACATTTTTTTGCGACAGTGGCTATGCTAAGGGTTTGCGTTATGTACTGTACTGGGGAAGCAGGCGAGAGATACCATTCTTCAGAAATTCACGTTTGGTTGTGTGACAAGGGCGGACTGACTGGGTTTTGGATCAGTGAATCGACAGCATAGACAAAGACTAGTTATCCAAATAACACACACACACACACACACACACACACACACACACACACACACACACACACACACACACACTGGCTCTAACATGCGCAGTTGTGACACCCCCTAGCTAAACATATGACCAAGCTCATACATGAATCTGCCTCCAAAAGAATAATCACATGGTATTATAAAGGACTATAACTCTTGTCATTTTTACTATATGCAACATAATTCAACACAAGGTGTCAATTCAGATAAAAATGCAACTGTAACATAAGCATACTATATGCAACATAATTCAACACAAGGTGTCAATTCAGATAAAAATGCAACTGTAACATAAGCATACTATATGCAACATAATTCAACACAAGGTGTCAATTCAGATAAAAATGCAACTGTAACATAAGCATACTATATGCAACATAATTCAACACAAGGTGTCAATTCAGATAAAAATGCAACTGTAACATAAGCATACTATATGCAACATAATTCAACACAAGGTGTCAATTCAGATAAAAATGCAACTGTAACATAAGCATACTATATGCAACATAATTCAACACAAGGTGTCAATTCAGATAAAAATGCAACTGTAACATAAGCATACTATATGCAACATAATTCAACACAAGGTGTCAATTCAGATAAAAATGCAACTGTAACATAAGCATACTATATGCAACATAATTCAACACAAGGTGTCAATTCAGATAAAAATGCAACTGTAACATAAGCATACTATATTAAAGCTGATAGCATTGTGTGACGTGAAAATTGTCTTTCCTAGTGCAAATTAGTGAAAATCATGAATAGTTTAACGTAACAAACAACTCTATCTATCAAACACAGTGGATAGAAAGAAAATAAAAACGTATAAAATTAGCCCATACCTCTACAGCTGAAAGAATGTTATAGTAAAGGAGACAACAACCTGACAAAGCATCAATGCAACTATACTTAAAAATTAGAACTGTATGTATTGGTACGAGGCGGGTACCACGAATGGGAACCATGAGGCATGTGAGTTCCTACTGCCAACACTTTGCACGTGCCACAGTAAGTAGGACGATCAAATGAGTGGAACTAAACATGTCATAATGGTCCGACAGAACAAAAAAATGCATGGGTAATGTTGTACTGGACCCATACGATATTTATATTAAAATACAATACAGTTGCGACTTTGTGTGCTCAATTCCGTGACAGGTTCATTCTTCGCACATACCTTCAAATATGTATATAATGATAAGCGTGAAAGAAGAGAAAAATCTTTAACTTGGATTGATTTCATAAATGGGAAATACAGTAAAAACTGTTTCAAGGAATATTTAACTCGCGTCATCTCTTGCAACTTTTCAAAAATTTTAATTTTATTCTTCTGTGCGTATGATTGTGTGTGCAGCAGTACTGAACGCTGTAGATTTTGACATAGGACACAATACACAGTAATTTGTATTATTCGACAGTACGTGGAAAGGTTATATATCACGTAATTCGTGCTAATGCTCTCATTTATAATGCTTTAAATTCGCATCAGTTTGTAATGCCTGTGGCCACACAGGTCTATGACAACCCAATCGGAACACGCTCGGGTATTTCCGCCAAGGATCGGAGAGGCACCTGATAAATAATTCAGTAGCACAGCCACGAGGTGTTCCGATTGATGATATCCAAGGCTTGTTTCTTTTTATTGGGATCTTTGAAATCGATCTGCTCTGAGCCGTGGGGGGGGGGGGGGAAAAAACAACCAACCGCATTACCACAATATAAATTCGAATCCAAAACTTAATGTTTTAGAAGTGAACCCTGTAGACCTATCGGCTATCGACTCCTACAGGAAGAGCACAGGCACAGCACACATTGTACAAACTTAGGAAATTCGAGTTAGTACATGAATTGACTAGTTAGCAGATCGAGGATCGTAGAGTCGAAAAAGAGATAATATTGCACTAGTGTTCCTATGATACGAAAAGAGTTATATTGTATATCTCCCCGCAGCGAGTGGTATATTATGTCTGCCTGCAACAATTGGCATATTGTATTTTTCAACGAGTTTGTTAAGCACCTCTTGTGTACGATTTGGTTGGTTATCGTTATCTAGAGGATGATCGACCTCGGTGTTATTGTCCGGATCGAGTAAATAATAAAATAAATATGAATTTTATAGATGGGATAAATAGAGATCTGAGCAGAGATATAGAATAGAACAACACGAGCCATTGTACATGAAATATAACAATTTAATAAATTACACAAAACAAAATGAAATAGTACATAACATTTGAAAGATACACTTCTTTTAGAAATCAATTACCGAATTTCAACAAAATGTAATTAGCCGATCTGTATATATCGATAGACCCAGTTCATCATGGAATCTAGTGAACAATCGAATCAATTGCCCAGCATGCCTGCATAACCTTGTTATTGCTGGTCACTCCCTATTCAATTTTGCTGAGAGGTCAGGGTTGATGTTCTCCCCTTTTGCTTCTCTCCCTCTCTTATCCAGCTTATCCAGCCTCTTTCGGTCATCTCTGCCCTCTACGTTGATACGTGTATGTGTATCGATGGATGGGTGGGTAGTTAGGTAGGTAGGTGGAGGTATTTTTCCCTTTAAAATAAACAAGAAGCAACCTAAATATTTAGTCAGATTTCCTTCTGGGGAGTAGAACATTACCCCACTCTCGTTACGTCAGATATCATCCTATCGGAATTCAAACAGATACCAAAGGCCATCTGGTCAGGCCAAACCTGACAGACGATAAACAGACCTAGTTTCAGAAGATTAATGTACTTTCTAACGGCTATTTCATCACTAACTCACTCTAACATCACACGAGACATAATAGTTTCAGTTCACGTCTTAATTATACAAATGAATCAATGAAATTAACTTCATGGCTTAACTTTATTAGTGGTAGTGAATTCTTGCTCAACTCGTTAGCATACATGAAATCATATCATTTAAGACAGTTAAATTCAGACAGATTCTCACAACTTGTATCAAATAAAATAATGCATGACATTCTTGGAATACATGATTCCTATAACAATCAAGACGACAAATTCAAACAATTCGTCAAACTCGTATAAAGAAAATTGTTGTACGAATTCAGACAAATGAATTCAAACAAATAGTTATACTCATATAAAGAAAACTGATGTATGAATTTAAACAAATAAATTCAAACAAATAATTATATTGATATCAACGAATAGCATGAGATTGATGCAAATACCTTGTGCTTTCAAGACTCACTCGCTTCTACTGCCAAAATCGTGTCCCTCAACTTCCAGACACATGTCCTTTGAACAATTGTTTATACGAGAGAGTTTCGCCTTGTTCTGCTCGGAGTCCAGAATCTACCGGCCTTTTGCAGGAAACTTGGTCTGACTAAATTTTGCGATGTGGAATATTTAAAACATGAAATTTCGTCTGGGAAACACCCCCCTTATTTAGCGTAGCCAATCAGGATTAAACATATCTACCGCCTTTTATAAATACACGCCAATCGCGGTTAGCGTAACCCTCTAGATTTCGCGTGCTATTTAAATAACCGATTCTAGAAAATTTCAAAAGATGACACTCTTTCAACTGGCTCAACAAAGAGTCTATGCATCCTCTCAACTGTGACTTTTTCGATACCTAGACCCCAAATTAACTTTACCCTTTTACATCTGTCTGACCGTTATAAAACAAATACTTAATTAAGAATCAATCTCGCCCCAAACAGGGACATTAAAACCATCGCAGTCTATATACCTTTCCTCATAAATCTGATTATTTGTTGCGTGCCACACTGACCACAGCAATAATACATCGACAGACATTTTCACCCTTACAGAATTATATAAATGTAATGCGTCAGGAACACGAGTTTAAGATTCTGTTTATCACATAACGCTAAGATCTGTTCATTACTCAATGACAATGCTAAGTGATGTCACTACTTGTTACACAACAGCGTTGCGAACGATTTTGATGACGTGACGTTATGACGCTAATACAAGTAAGCCTTATATTATAATTTGTGATTTTGATGATGTGACATTAAGACATTTAATTTTTAAAAGTAATACAGTAGAACTTGTATAATCCAGCTAAAAGGAGACTGAAGGCTTGGCAAAATATTGTACTTCATCTTTACAGTGTATTCATGGGATCCCATAATGTGACCAGTTGTATACAAGTTAGGTCACCCTATACTGCAGTATGTTCTATGCAAGTGAGACCACCCTTTATTGTAATATGTTCAGCACAAGTTAGGTCACCCTATATAGCAGTATGTTTTATATAAATGATGCCACCCTTTTCTGCAATATGTTCTAATTAAACTGTGTCATAATAATACATAGTGAGGCCACAATACTCACTATGTACTATTCTGTGGCATGTTTCAAAGATCAAGGATGCTCTAGTGCAGGTTTCAGGGATCAAGGATACTTCAAGGCAGGTTTCAGGGATCAAGTATACTGTGGGGAACGTTTCAAGGATCAAAACTACTCTGAAGCAGGTTTCAGAGATCAAGGATACTCTGGTGCAGGTTTAAGAGATAAAGGATACTCTGGTGCAGGCATCAGGGATAAAGGATACTCTGGCAGGTTTCAGGGATCAAGGAGACTCAGGTATAGATTTCAGGGATCAAGGATACTCTGGTGCAGGTTTAAGGGATCAAGGATACTCTAGGGCAGGTTTCAGGGATCAAGGATACTCTTGTATGGGTTTCAGGGATCAGATATACTCTCATGCAGGTTTCAGGGATAAGAGATACTCAGGTGGTGGTTTCAGGGATCAAGAATACTCCAGGGCAGGTTTACACTGATTCCACTGTATTGTATCTAGTTCCTAAGTAGCATATAAGAGTTGCAATAAAGACGAAAATTTCTTCAGTGCACTTAGATGATTGCATTTATATCTACTTCTGCAAAATATGATGCCCAATACCAATTACAGTGACACATGCCTTACCAGACACCTCCATCTAAAGGACACCTGCTCATAAAATACATAATTAATTCCTTTTCTGAATTTCATTATAATTTTTAACCTCTATATTAAGGATATGTATCCATAGTGGTCTAACAGAATCCTTCATATGCAGTTCCACCTGAGGGTCAAAAGTTTGTATCAGACATGAGAATTCTGATTCTAAGGGTGGAATTTTCCTATCCTACACCTGTGCATAATGAAGGATTATTTTTCTCACATTCCTGAATGCAAAATGAGGGTCAAAGTCAAAATGGCATTTTGTGAATACTGATACAACTTTAAAACAGAAAAACACTCACTGAAATTTACACTACACTATAGTAAAATTAAACACAGATGTGCTGTTGACTGATTTGAGTGCATTGCTATGATATTGGAAAAACTATCAATAACATTATTTGTAACAATGAACATAAATTTTGCAGATTTGTATAAATCAAGAAATTGTATTTCTTGCCAGAAAAATTATGATACAGAGATTAATCTGAAATTTAATTTTTATCATATGCCCAAAAAGTAAATACCTGAAAATTATTATTTGAAAAAGCAATCTGGTGAGGCAAAGAAAATAAAAGTGCACAAAATCTGCAAATTTTAAATTTCTTCATTTGTATTAATTGGCGATAAATTTAACATGATGCTAAGATGCAACCAAATTTACTATCTTCATCATTTACCCCAGAAGCAAATAAATTACATTTATGAAAAAAGAATTTTAAAACCTTGCACATTTTCCATGTTTAAAACTCCAGAATTCATACACGTTCCATGTCCTTGTTCAACACTGTTTTGGCACATACTTTTTTGACTGAATAAACTTTTGTTGCAAGTTATTCTTTTACACAGGAATCTAAGACATGGCTGTTTTTATTTTATTTGGATCAAAATAAAATTCTTTGCATGGTAATTAATGCATTATCCTGTAGAAGATCCCTTTGTCAAATTTGAACATGGCAAGGATTTTTTAAAAAATCATCTGAATGCAGATTAACTGCCCAACTCAGCCAAGGTCACAATGTTAACTTTTTTCCCCCAAAGTTATCAGCCAATCAGAGTGAAGTATGATGCAACATCTGCACCTGCTGATCACTTCAAGTCCCTTTCAATATCAGTCAGTGTCCAATTATGGTACATTGTGTCCAATTGTTTGATCAGTGATTGTTCTCGCATAAAACTTGCCTTCTAAGTGGATTAGCAGGTTAGTACAATTTATTTCAGATTAAGAAGACATAATTTCAATAATATAGTGATCATAAGCTAAGGGCTGTTCCACTAAAATATATTTGGGACCCAGGGAAAGCACTTTCAATGTGGAGTAGTCATCCAAAGATGCACTTTAGAATTTTGTATTATCTTCATATGAACTCTTTGAGTAATCTGAGTTCCTTGTCATATATTTTTTTCAAACTGCCTTCTCTGGGTACCATGTATGTTTAAATGGAAGAACCCTAAATATAATGAATCCCAAGAATTTTGAAGAAAATCTTGGTACTACTATAAAGCTCAACATTTTTCTTGCTTGTTATTTATTTTCATGGGATTTGCTTGGGGGCTCAAATATCAAAATTGCCACAAATGCACACATTTTACAAATGAGATAAGCAAGCAGTGATAGATCCACAAAGTCAAAAGAATGCAAAACCATTTGATACCTGGAAATCACAAAATTTAATTGGTGCACAAAACATTTCCCTCTCAATTCAGCAGTCACGAAAAATATGGTTAAACCTTCTTTAGCAGATACTTCCATGAAAAGAACACCTGCTCATTCAGGACAACATATATGACCCAACCCCACCCATCCCCTTCTTAATTTCACTTACACATTAAACCTTTTTGTAATGAATACCCATCCACTATAAAAGATGAAATTATATGGTCCCTTGAGTGACCTTCATAGACAGATTTCACTGTATACAGATGTTATTTTTAATTAGTCTATGATTTTTATCTCTGTGCTTTTCAAAACAAGGTGGGGATTGTCATCCTGCCTGTCTTCACATCTGCCTATGTGTATGTTAGTACTTTTGTGTATCTCATACACCATTCAAGTCTGTGTGTATGTTAGTACTTTAGTGAATCTCATGCACCATTTAAGTCTGTGTGTATGTTAGTACTTTAGTGTATCTCATACACCATTTAAGTCTGTGTGTATGTTAGTACTTTAGTGTATCTCATACACCATTTAAGTCTGTGTGTATGTTAATACTTTAGTGTATCTCATGCACCATTTAAGTCTGTGTGTATGTTAGTACTTTAGTGTATCTCATGCACCATTTAACTCTGTGTGTATGTTAGTACTTTAGTGTATCTCATACACCATTTAAGTCTGTGTGTATGTTAGTACTTTAGTGTATCTCATACACCATTTAAGTCTGTGTGTATGTTAGTACTTTTGTGTATCTCATGCACCATTTAAGTCTGTGTGTATGTTAGTACTTTAGTGTATCTCATGCACCATTTAAGTCTGTGTGTATGTTAGTACTTTAGTGTATCTCATACACCATTTAAGTCTGTATGTATGTTAGTACTTTAGTGTATCTCATGCACCATTTAAGTCTGTGTGTATGTTAGTACTTTAGTGTATCTCATACACCATTTAAGTCTGTGTGTATGTTAGTACTTTAGTGTATCTCATACACCATTTAAGTCTGTATGTATGTTAGTACTTTAGTGTATCTCATACACCATTTAAGTCTGTGTGTATGTTATTACTTTAGTGTATCTCATACACCATTTAAGTCTATGTGTATGTTAGTACTTTAGTGTATCTCATACACCATTTAAGTCTCAGATTTGAAACTTTGGGATATGAATGAGAGTGGCCTGTAGATGTGAACTGCAATTTACATATTTTGACATGACCCCTGGAGTTGTGGCTTGGGGGATTAGGATGGTTTTGGTGTGTGTCATCATTAAGGTTTTGGTTATAACATATATAACTGGTTTTATGATTATACCCTCAAATCTTTCTCCAGGGTCAGAGAAACACTGTCCCAGTTGTGATCCCCATCCTATAACCATATATAGGTTTAAAGAACATGAGGGAACAAAATACATTAAATACCAGAGATGCCAACCATTCCAGATTTTATGGAATTATTACTGATTTTTAGTGAAAATTCTGCATTTTAAGTTATATTTAAGAAATTCAGGAAAATCAGTATATTGAAGGATAAATATTTGAACAGGAGTTTTCTATGTAAGCACAGATAGCATACATGTACCTGTCAACCTCCTGAGACAGAAACCTGTACACCAGACCAAAAAAAACCCGTACAAATTACGGGATTCCCGTACAAGTTGACAGGTATGAAAATGTATTGGATAATTACTTATCATTGTTACTGTATGGATTAGTAAATTTATTAGCATTGTGCAACAAAACAAACCCATTATCCCTGAGGCATTATGTACCACGGGTTAAACATAGTTATTGTTCTACAGGTAATAAACCTCTTTGTAGATGATAAATATTGATTGTGGGTGCTATATGTTCGGTACATCGAATGCTCTTTTAACGAAATCCAGATGGCTGCCTTTTATTTCCAAACACACCTGTGAAAGAAATCCCACAAGTTATGTTATTAACAATTATCACCTAGACACCTTGAAATCGCCGACTTGCATCAAAACAATCTTTCAGCAGTCGATTGTTTCGAGTCAGCAAGCTCTGCTTACTTTGAAGTTACCACCGGCTAGGTGGGGAAAAAAAAAACAACAGAAGAGAACCACAATATATAGATCACCTTTATTTAAAAAATATCAACATATTAATCACTCTGACTCGTATATTGCAACTTGCTTGTTATTTTTATCCTTCCTAGGCTTATGAACAACACAAACCCCCATATGGAGCCTCTCACTCTTGTTGCTTTAAGACTAGCCATCATACATGCATTTCTACTCTCGATACTAAAATGTTTCTCTTATAAATATCTTCAGAATCATAATTCCAAAATCTTTTTATTTAGTTTGTATTCATATCTTAATTACACTGAAATGAAGCTTGCGTGCGTTTGTAGGGTAGATTTTAGTGGTCACTGATTAGCAGAGGGTTAAACCGTGGATTGATAGATTACTAATATGGCGGTTCTTTTGGAAAATACACATATGATCGTGGTTCTAATGCATGTTTGGCTGCGTTTTCTGATGTTCCAAAAACATGCCGTAAATACGGTACTATGCCTGCTGATAACCTGATTTTCAGTCGACCAGTAAGGGGGCAGAATTCCATGCTTGAATAAAGAAATAAAACTCTCAAATCGGCAAGTGAAAGACACATCAATATTTCGGGTAATCTAATAGGTGGTTCAAGCGATTCACATTCTATTCTCGTTGTATCTCATGAAGAAAATAAAAATCCCCGTCGAATCCTGATCTTGGCGAAAATCGCTGACATTTTTTTAAAAAAAAATATTAAAAAACCGTACAAAATGCCTGTACGGCTGTACACTGCAAAATCCCCCAAAAACCGTACAAATTACGGGATTCCCATACAAGTTGACAGGTATGAGATAGGGACAAAAGTACTTCAGGACCAATATGACTGGTACATAGAATATATTGTTTATCAGCATGAAACACATTATGTAGATAACAAAAAACCAGTCAGCTAGACCTTAAATTGTTTAAAAATGGTGGCAAAGGTGAGGAGAAACAGAAGATGCAGAATCTTGAGGAAAACTAATATTTATAGTTATTTATTTGGTCAAGATGTTGAAGGAAATCATGGTCCATTTATTGTCAGTGGACCTTAATTGTTATGGACTCAGGTATTTATAGGTTCACAGAGTTCTCAACAGATGACACTTGGAATTTAAATGTGACCAATTTCTGACATGTGGAAATTCTAGCATGTGCGTTTTTATGATGCATATAGATTTGAGCTGGAGCATCACTCTTAATTACCTTCATTCACCTCCAGTTTATTTTCCTGCTAAGTGCATGCTGTCCACAACAAATTTACTGTATGTGACAATGATTGACATTTGCTCTACTACTGTTTATATATTATTGGCCAATAATATTGCACCTATGTAAAGTCAATGTGAACTGGGCAGAGCTAACAGGCTATTGATGTCACGGTTAGGTATTGCACCTATGTAAAGTCAAAGTGAACTGGGCAGAGCTAACAGGCTATTGATGTCACGGTTAGGTATTGCACCTATGTAAAGTCAATGTGAACTGGGCAGAGCTAACAGGCTATTGATGTCACGCTTAGGTATTGCACCTATGTAAAGTCAATGTGAACTGGGCAGAGCTAACAGGCTATTGATGTCACACTTAGGTATTGCACCTTTGTAAAGTTAATGTGAACTGGGCAGAGCTAACCGGCTATTGATGTCATGCTTAGGTGTGCATAATCAAATCAAGGTTAGATTGTTTTTCAAGATTATCATAGCTGATTATGATAGCTAGAGGAAGAGGGAAACACTTATAACTTGAACGGATTAACTTTTGATCCAATATTGGCATTTGTTTGATTGCCCATCAAATTATAATCAATTACACAAAACTGTGGAACATAAGGCAGCTCGTGAAGCCAGTTGTAAAAGTTAAGTGTACAAACTTGAATTGTGTTTTATTAACAATTAATTTGCTTCATTCTGTGAAACCTTAAAAAATTTTGAATCAGTTATGACTTGATTGGATTAACTTCTGATCAAATATTGGCATTTGTTTGATTGCACATCAAATTATACTGAATTAGACAAAACTGTGGAAAATATGGTGGCTCATGAAGCCAGTTGTTAAATGTAAGTGGACAGACTTTAATTGTGTTTTATTGGTGAATGATTTGCGTCAGTTGGCAAAATGTTCAAAAACACTGGTGTTTTAATTAATGTATCATTAAGTAAAAATTTTCCAGACATTATGCTCAGTGAATACATCTAAAATTTTAAATCACAATGGCACAAAGAAGTATATTTTCTTTTCTGTCTCAGTCTCAGAAACGACCTGCCAATGATGAATTTTCTGACCCTTGGACTTCAAAGAAACAGAAAGTTTGTGTCCACTTTGAGGAGAAGGAGAGTAAATCTCCTAAAGTTGTTAGAAAATTTAAGGATGAGTGGAAAAGTGAATTTCTGTGGGTGAAAAATGTTTTGAAAGATGGAAATGGAGTGATGATATGTGAGTTGTGTAAGGAAGCTGGAAAATCAAATTCATTTGCCACTGAAGGCAGTTCCAATCTTCAAAAATGTGCCCTTAACTTTGATGGAGAAAGCGTTATTGCCAAGTTTGTAAAGAGTAAAAATAGGAGGAAATAATTAACTGACAGGTTCTGTTGACAGATGACTTCAGAGTATACAAGGTCACCAGTTGCGATGTGCATCTTTGATATTTGATTAATATAGAAGTTTCATAGTTGTATGGGTCTATTTTTGTATTTAAAATGATTTGAGGAGTTACAAATAGAATATGCTGAAAGTTAAAAATATAAGTACAAAATAATCGTTTTTCTGTTTTAATATACCAAATATACACACAGTCATACATAATTAGAAAGAGAAACACTTGTACAAAAATCTGTAATGACCATGTCAGTCTCACTGTCAGCTTGTATGTCTCTGACAAAATACTGTACAAGTGTTTCTCTTTATTCAACACGAGACAAGAAATCTTAAACATCAGTTTACCCACGAATATGACTGTCAAAAACAAAAAACTCTTGAGATTTCAGTTTTGACTCTTGGAATATTCATTTTGACTCTTGAGATTTTGGGATCAAGGGTCAAATGACTCTTCAGTTTTAAAATCTATTGAAAACCCTGGGTTCATATTAAGATACAATATGACTATATAGAAGTTTGCTACTTTTAAGGAGCATGTTATCAATTCTAGACAGGCTGCCTAGATTCCAAAAAATATATGCTAGTATTCCTGAAAAGCATTCTTTTAGGTTGGCATGTCTGCACTACACACCCTGGGTCATGTCCCTGGGGTATGGGACTTGGCCATAAGTCTTAATTTAGAAACTGTCAAGATCCCAAACCCATAACCCTGTTATGAGGAGATCTGTTCAAACGTTCATCAAAGACAGGCTCTGGGTCATGCCACTGGGTTATTTGCCCTTGCAAACTGTTGAGATGCCCACCCTAGCACCATATATGGGTTTGAAGGACATGAGGGCAAAATCAATCATGCATCCAATACAGAATCTGAAGTACATGTAGTATTTGTCTTAAGGTCGTAACTTGGAAACTGCTAAGATCCCCACCCTTTAACCATGTATACATTTAATGGGCATGATGATAGCAATTCACAGGTACATTCAGTACAGGTCCTGTGTCATATCCCAAGGTGGGGACTTGATCTTGGAAACTGTCAAGATCCCAACCCTGCAACCGTTAATGCACTTACTGGACATAAAGAGGCAAATACATATATGGAATGTTACAACATTGGTCCCTAGGACAGGACACACTCATAGTTGCATAGCTTAAAAGCATGGGAATATGCTATTTTAGTTAATAAAGTGGTTCCCCCCATGAGAGGCTTCACACAAGAGACATCATCCCTTTTATAAGACTGCATTGGCTAACACCAAAACAGTTTTTTAAGATCATTTTGTCCCCCTCAAGAGAGGCTAGCCCTTTTATAAGGCCTCCTTTACCCAACATCAAAATAGTTTATTTAAATCATTTTGTTCCTCTCATGATAGGCCTCCTTTACCCAACACCAAAATATTTATTTTAAATCATTTTGTCCCTCTCATGACAGGCCACCTTATCCAAAACCAAAATAGTTTATTTAAATCATTTTGACCCCCTTATGATAGGCCAGCCCTTTTATAAGGCCACATTTTCATTGCAGAATACGTGACCTTATAAGACGGGGACCATTGCATTAGATTTGCACATACACTTCAGAAGGTCTCTATATCTCCCATTAATAAATTGGTCTATAAGATATGAATTAATTAAATTAGCTTAATATGTTTTATGGCTGGTTTTCTATGTAGATTTGATGGTTGTAGAAATTACTGTAGAGCCCTTACTTTTGAAGTAGGTTTATTTTCAAGGCAGACTTATTTTCAAAATTTTGCTGCATGTGTTGTTGTGCTGATGGAAAAAAACCCAGTTTGGTAAAACTTTTTTTTTGTTTGTATTCCCAAATTATGTTTAGCTATATGAGAGACAGCAGAAGGAGATTACTGTGTTACAACAAAACCTGAACACTTCTGAGGAAATCATTCAGAGGCAGCAAACCAGTTTGGAGGCAGCAGAGCAAAAGTATGTAAAGAAACCAGTCTACCTATTTGTCTTATGTCAAGAAACCAGTCTACCTATTTGTCTTATGAAATTTCTGCAAATAATAAATATTCATGGGAAAAAAACAGTAGACCTTAGCTATTGAAATATATTTAGAAAATGTTCATATCATAGTAAAATGTCTAATTTTAACCAAATGAGCTTAACTGTTACTTTTATGCTATTCTTAGGTTGAATACAATTATGACAAGGTAGAAAATTATACAAATTAAAGACTATAAAAATTGCCTATGTGTGACTTGGAGGCTGTTTGACAAATCACTAAATCATTTTCAGATGCATGTTTAACAATTCAGTTTTTAAGAGGTCATCGAGTCTAGGCAATCAGGACGTCTTTATTTACTCCAAGGCATCACTGATGAGTGTTTTGTCATTCATTTTTCCCTGATTGCTTCTGAGATTTACAGTATAAAGTAACAACTATTGATCTTGACATTGCATCACTGATCTGAGTTTGATTTCTACTTGCATCCTTTGGACACAAATGGTGACCAAAACCTTTTACAAGTGAAAAGAAAATTTCTTTCCTTAAATTTAAGTATTTCACCATTTAATGAGCAACACTGTAAACCTCTACTCTCACATATTAAGGATGATAATTATATGCCATATTTTGTTGTAATTTAGTATGCAATTGAAAGAAAAATTTAAATGTCATCTTTTGCCTTATATCATGTTCTCTTCTCGGCTTTTGCAAGGTGCTATTAGATTACATAATATACCCCCATGCAATTTTTTATGCAGATGACTAATGGGGTTCACCTTTGCACCTTGCAGGCCATTTGAATTATATTAAATTTTAAAGTTCTTTCTTTCTAGTGCATCAAGAACTTCCCATGGATCCTACAATAAATCTACAAGCCATTCAGTATCGGAACATTCCTATCAACAGACTAGCTCCCCCACTACTATACGCACTATCAAATCACCTAAAACATCAGTCAGTGGACCAGTCCAATGGAAGGATTCTGAAATAGACTACATGAACTTGCAACAGCAGACCCAAACTTCATGGTACCAGTCTGCAATTATTGACCCCCATTCCCAAACCTCAGAAAACAGTGGTGCTATGGCAGATGAATCTGTATTTGCAAGGCAGCCAATGTTTTTTAACCCAGACCTTACAAACAAAGCTATGACATTTTCCATGAATCAGAATGGGGACCAGAGTTATGGACCTAGGTTTTCTGGTAGCTCTGAAAAAAATAAATGTAGCCCTCAGCTTCATGTATCTGATACACAAGCTATTCATAATTGGGATTCTAGAGAACCTCGAAAATTCTTTCCTCAATATCAGACTAATTCTCCCAAGAGCTCAGAATTTCATTCAGATCATTTAAAAAATGGCATCAACAGGGAATTATCAAGCTCATTTGAGCAACAAAAATCTCAGGAATTCAGGGAAGAGATTATGCAAGAAAGAAAACAGATGTCCCCTAAAGAAATTAAGGACCAATCGGGCTTCCATACCTCACCATTAGCTGGTATTAGAGAAGAAGAATATGTAATGAGTAAGGAAAGAGGTACAGGCAATGAAACATTCACATTCTCCACTGGGACATAGAGCCAGGAAAGGTGATGATGAGTTTAGGATCAATTTTGAAGACCGATTGTCCAGTTTCTTAGAAGACACACAAGAAATTGATGACAGCATTTGGGACAAACCATCCAGTAGACCAGTAAATGAGGTAAGTGTGTGTGTGTGTGTGTGCACTTTTTATTCCTCTTCCATATTTTTCATGTAAATAACCCATCACCTAAATATTGTCCATACATACAGTTGGTTTGTCACCCTGTCACCTATGTCAATACAGGCAGTTATGGTGTCACACAGTTATCAATGTCCCTATATGCAGCTGGTGTTACCCTTTCACACATGTCTGCACAGACAGTTAGGGTGTCACAAAGTCATCCATGTTGATGTGTCATCCTGTCACACATGTCCATACAGACAAATAGGGTTTAATACACTCATCCATGTCCATATATACAGTTTGTGTGTCACCTGTCACCCATGTAAATACATGGAGTTAATGTGTCAATCCATGTCCATACATGTATTTGGTGTGCCTCTCTTTCACTCATACGAGTCCATATAGAGAGTTGGTGTCTTACCTGGTCACTCATGTTTATACATACAGTTGGGGTGTCACATCATTATCCATGTCCATACATATAGTTGATACATCACCCTGTCATCCATATTCATACAGACAGTAAATGTAACACACCATGATCAAGTCAAGACATGCAGCTGGTGTGACACTCTGTCACTCATATTAGTCCATACACAGAGTTGGTATTTCATGCTGTCAGCCTGTCACTTATGTTTATACAATCAGTTGGTGTGTCAATGTCACTCATGTCCAGACATACAGTTGGTGTGTCATCCTGTCACTCATAAAGTAAGGATTGGACACACATTTTCATGAATCCTGTGTACTTTATTTCCAAGAAATTTGTAGAAATTACCATTTTGTTCCAGTACAATGTTGCTTATGTGAACCACTATGATTTCAGTTGGTTGAAGAGCTGTGGTATCCAAGGAATACTGAATTTGGTTGAACTACCAGTTAAGTTTCTTTAACAAAATGAATTTATTGAATCAATTAGGCTTAATGTGATTATACATATTTCATGAAAGAAATTGCACCCCATATTCAGCCAACTTAGACATTCATTGGCTACCATTGCTATTCAGACAACTGAAATGGTGGTCAAATGAGTTTGAAACAGCAACCACTAGATTGTCCTGGATTTATAAATAAAGTACAAAATAATGCAATTAGACTCGAAACTCTGCAGCAGTGTCAATATGGGCTGCCAACTATGTGAGATATTCTTGAAAACATGGAGAGAAAAATTCAAATTACATAATAATGTCACCCTAAGTTGTAGCCAGTTCCAAATCATTATTTGAGTTGCAGATAATGCTAACAAGCAGATGACAATGATTCTGATATGGACCCTCTAGTCCAGCAAGGATTAATTAAGACAAATTTGCCTAAAAATTAAAGAAAAAATTCCTCAGTCTAATTATTGGGTTAGTTACATGAAAGTTTACTTCACCAACATTGATATTTAGTTGTCGGGGTTAGTTGGGTATCGGAATTGTCATCCCTTGCCAAGAGGACCATGTGAGATTGTGACTTTGCCTCAGAGACAAACTAGTTGTCTGCAGATATATCAGGCTATCTCATAGAATGAAAACAATATAGTATCAGAGCTCAAAAACTCCAATAGCCCGATGCCCAGGGCCCCTCTAAATCTATACTGGGCTTCTCCCGTATTCTATTTAAGTTGCCCATCAGGTCTGTGAAAACAAATTGTTGTCTAAATTGCCTGAAGGAAACCTTGAGCATGCCGTTGAAATGTGGGATTTTCATTTTGAAGTTCTTTATAGACACTGTAAATTATTAATATTCATCCCCCTGCTGGGGATCCATTTGTAGGTCCCTCCACCTTATGAAGATCGTCTGTTTAATTGTATTGAAAACTACAACTTTGTGTACAAAGCGAAGCATGTGACCTATCAGTTGGGAAACAGTACAAAAGCAATGCATGTGACCTAATAATGAGGGAACAGTACTATTTCTGTTCTCTGAATTTCATTGGATATCTATCATTTGCACTCACTTGTCCTGCATGAATATCAGTGAGCTGTCTGTTGCTTAAGCTGACTTGGTAATGCATCACTGGTTAAATATATCAAGCTGTGCCTATGCAATTGTTTGAAAATTAAGCTAATCTTGGGGATTAGTGACTTGAAAAGCCTCCATTACAGTGTTTTTCAACCTAAGGAACTGAGATAATTTACATTGTATTTTGATCCATTTAGTTCAAAGAGTTGATATCTGCTGATTCTTTTGATGCGGAGTGAGCGTTTTCTGTAATTGTGACACATCCACAGTACTATCACACAAATATTGAAGCTACTGTTTTTCCTGATTGATTTAATAAATAATAAAAGACCAATGCCACTTTGACTTCATTTCTGTTTTCAAGATATATTGAGAAACGTTGAGATTTTTGCACTGTTAAGAAAATGAAAGTACTCCTAGGACCCCAAATACTGATCCCTACAGATCGTGATGAAATACACAGACTGTACATTGACCTGAAGGCAAAGTAGAAGGCATACAGTCAGATATTGTAACTGCATATAGTTTGGTAAAAGAAATATTTGACTAATGACCACCTTTCACAGAACCCCAGAGGAGGTAGACAATAATAATACCGTTCTTGCATATATGGACAGGATAGCGATCTAGAAACTTCGAAAATTTCCACCCAGCGACTTAGGAGTAGATGTATTGACAGACAGATGGACAGTATCACAATATCACAACTTATTTTATATAAAAAACAAAAGCATGATAGTAACAATACAGAGAAAGGAATCATAAACGTTCAGTAAAATACATTATAGAGAACCACTTGAGAAACCTTTCAGTGTATCTTTAATTTATTCGATCCCAATAACAAAATGTATATTTAAAGCTACACAAGGTGTGCAAAGGTACTTGGTACTCACTGTCAGTTTGCTTATAATGTCTCAGTTTGTTTGTATTGAAGTTTCATTGGGCATTTTAATTAGTGGCTAAAACAACTGACAGTGATTTGGAGCTGACATATCAACTGTTCTTTAGTCGCATTTTTATATATGTAAGTTCCATTTAGCTTTCAAAATAAGTAACTGTTGAAATACTTGATGGAATAAAATTAATTTGTTGTTTTGATACAAAATTTAGCATTAATGAATTATAAGTTGTATTCAATATTTAGCCTTTTTAATATCTGACCATGTTATTGCCCCTATTTTCCTGCTGTACTCAAAGACCCACTATCTGTTTCCACTCCAACTTAAAAAGATGGGTATGATTATTATCATATTATGTACAATTTTGAATGATTTCTACAGAGATTAAAATTTATTTGGCAAATTTTGTTATTTTTATTGACTTTTGATTTTCTTCTCAATAGATTATTTTCCTTTTAGGCATGCAGGCCTATGAGAACCATGGCTTGTTCTGCTTGTGAATTTTTCCACTTTATATTTGGTCAGATTGCATAGCAATTCTGGTTTTTCAGTTGATAATGTCTACCCATCTCTTTATCTGTTTTTGGCCAGATTGAATAGTAATTCTGGCTTTTCAATTTATAATGTCTATCCATCTGTTTTTCTGTTTTTGGCAAGATTACATAGCAATTCTTGCTTTTCAGTAGATATTGTCTACCCATCTCTTTACCTGTTTTTGTCCAGATTGCATAGCAGTTCAGGCCTTCAGATGATAATGCATGCTCATCAGTCTATCAGTTTGTCCTTCTGGCATCAGCATTTAGGTTGAGGTTTGTGTTTATCAGGGTTTCTCCAACACTATTGCCTGCAGAGTTATGAAACTTGTTTTGTGAATGCATCATGAGTAATGAACCTTTCAGTCAAAACTAGATCTTTGTGACCTATATTTAATGTACAGTGGCCTGTGTTGACCTTTGCATTTTGTTCATTTTCTCAGACACTATTGCTTGCAGTCGTGTATCTTGGTAGATGCATCATGAAAACTTGGTCATTGTGGCTTCTATTTCACTTCTCGATTACCTGCCATAACCTTTGTGTTTAGGTCAATTTTTATGACCCTGTTTTCTGCAGAGCAATGTAATTTTATTCATAGATTGGTTGGCTGATTGTTTCTAAGAGCACTTTCAACACATTATTGGCTATGTCATGCCAAGGAAATGGGAGCTAAGTGCTTTTTCCAAGCACACACTTAGGCAGCTGACCAAGCTGCCCTGGATATTAAGTATCAAACTCATGACCATTGGTTTACATATCCAACACTCTACCAACTGAGCTACCACTGCTCCCTGCAATAGATAGACACATCATAAGGAGAACTACACCATGTAGACAAAACAAAGCATTGCAATCCAACCATATCACCATTGGCAATTTGTTTTTCTTCACTAAAACATGGGGAAAATATACATCACCAGTGTCAAGTCTTGAACCCACAACAACCTGGTTCAGAGGTATGTTTTCTAGACCAATGCTCTAAACACAACTCACAAGATGAAAATTATGTAATATTCATATGACACAAGGTGCTGCACATAGTCTGTGGATTTTAATATCATTAATACAATACCTGCCACTATTACATTGTTTACCTTTTCTGGGAAGCAAGCCCCCATCTCCAAACTAAAAATTCCATCCTCCAACTAGTATGGAATGTTGTAGAATGCTAGAACAAGTGGAACACTGCCCCAGTCTGATTTCTACATCATAAGCCTATATGGAACACTCTTCCACTTTTTCATGGACATTACACGTGGTAGATATGTGCAATTTTGCTCATCAAAAAATTCCTTTATTATGGTTTTTAAAACATTTTGGCATTTCAGTTCCATTTTTGTATTGATCAGGTGTTAATCCCCACAGTTCTTACAACATTTGAGTGTTAATTGAGCTCTCTCAGTACTTTTTAGGTGTTTCTTGCACTTTGCTAATATGGTGGTGCTTAATAAATTGTGTTCATACTCTTTATTCCAGTGACAGGGTAAGTGTAATCTAGCTGCCCTATTTTGGGATTTCTTGTGTTTTTGCACATATATTTCTCTTTCAAAGTAAAAACAAAAGAAATATATTAAAATGTTACAAAGTGTGGGAAAGTGTGGTCATAAGAGGCCCCATGGACACCCACACCACTTGCTTAGCATGCACTAGATGTGCATGTACAGACGGATGTCCAATATGTTGTCTTTGGAGCGACGATGTGTGGGACTTGCCCAAAAGTCACTACACTTATAAGGGGAGGAAGAAAGGCTCATCCCTTACAGAAACAACCTGTACATGGTTTATAGGTCACTTATATTCATTACTTACAGAGGGTTTATAAGTGACTATTCACTTTAGTTATAGGGCACTTATAAGTGACATGTAGGTGAATGAGTAGTATTTTATATGCAAATTAGGCATTTCACTTATAATAAGTATACTTTACTTATAAGTGAAATGTAAGTCATTCACTTACTTCACTTATACATGAGATAAGAGCAAAATCACACTATAATTAAATGAATTTGGGCTTTAAAAAAGCCGTTCTCCCCTCCCCATCCAACAGAAAATTGTGTTCTTATATAAATACAAGTCATCAGTTTGATAGAATGTATACATGTAAATACTTACCTATAAGTTCTGACTTAATACAAATCCCATACTTTTCCATTTAAATGACAATTTGTCAAATGATTCCAACACATTAATGGCGTGTTGCTTTGAATCACCACATTTGAAACGGTTTGCTTAATATTGAACTATTAGCTGAAATAAAACAAAAAAGGGATAACCATAAAAACTTAATTTTTTCCCCAAGTAATAAATACAATTTTGCTTTCAAACATGCATTTCAGGCAGAATATGTCATGATCAAGTAGGTCCCTACAACCAAATTTAAAAGCAGGTTTCGACTCGAGGGCGGCAGTGTTGTTTTCTTTCAGAATCTGATGGCCATTCTACTTAATCTGGTAAATGAAGGCTGTCCCAAATTCAATTGTCAGCATGTGAACCCTAGGATATTTGTAGATACCGCATGATGCTGAAAAGCACAAAGGATAAACAGAAAAAAACTGCAATAGAAAACAAGTCCAACTAACATAATTCCATAGATGCAGACTGCCATCATTTAAATTCCAGAAACAGGAGAGGAAGTGTGGCCAAGTCTAAATTATGATAGAGTTCACCCCGGAAATCTTTCAGGCTCCATATTTTTTATATTGAAACATCTTTTTGGTATCAAATAATGTTTCAGTATCCAACAATAAATTATTTTCTATGATTTCATTAGAATATACACAATTGAATGTTTAGTGCCAAATAATATTGTTTTAAATGAAATTATAGAAAATAATTTATTGTTGGATGCTGAAAAAGTCCTTGTTTACAAGGTGTGTCTGCAAAGTGAGATTGTTTATGCTCACTTATGTCCCCATTTTGCAATTTACACACACATACATTGCTTTATTCTAGCTTTGATACTTAAGATCCATCAAAGTTGGAAAGTTTATTCAAGGAGGGGTCTGTACCCACATCTACACTGCAACTGCTGGTTTCAGCATCCATCTATACAGTACACTCACCAGCCTGGCCCCCTAAGCCCCCCTCCCCTTTAGATGCTGGTGCATAACAAGTGGGGACATCGGCGGGGCTTGCCTCCCAGTTAAGACCCTAGAGGCATTGAAGCTTAAGGCCCGTACACTCTTCACAATTGCCTCTCATGCCAATTTTTTTTGTCAGCCTTCAGTCTTCTGAGGGAGGATTCATTGTCACCGGCGCCACTTCATCGCTTGCTGGAGGTTGTAGCAAAGACGTCAAGGCATGCTCTGTCCATGCCCATGGCACTCTCTGCAGAGGGATGTTGTTTTTGAGACTTCGAAGGGCACAGCAAGAATCTTCCAAAGGCTGCTTCTTTTGAGGCTAAGACTCTCTTTGCAGGTCTCATCCCCTCAGTGGCATCTCAGGACCTGAGAGACCAACAACACCGGTCTCTTCCAGCCACTCCTTGCCAATCAAGACAGGCCAATAACTGTGCTCACCCTGACTGCCCCATGGGACCTTCTCCGAAGTTTTTCAAACAGGCTCAGCCCCAGCAGTCTCAAAAGCAGCTGCAATTCAAAGCTTCGTCACACTCATCATTTCCAAGACAAGGCGGCTGGAATGGCCATGGGAGAAAGTCTTCAGACTCCTCCCCCCTTCCCAAGGAGGGAGAGGGGGAGACCTTAGGGACTTAACATATTGCAAAATATTTTCAAAAAAATTTTCAAGGTGGAAGCATCTCCTTCCAGTAAGTTACAAAAACTCCTGATAGAGTCCAGAATGATGATTAATCACCTGGAAAAAACAACCAGCCTGCAGTTACCTTCCCATGATCAGGTATGTCTAACAATAGTCATGTAATTAAGTAGCTGAAAAGTGTCTCACCTGTGTTAGTGAATAGGAAGAAATGGGTGTTACTGACTTGTGATAACAGTGGCATCATCTGTGCTAACATTTTTTTTTTTAGTTCAATAAGAGTCATATTACACACTTCATAATGTGATTCTCAAGCACACATGTTATATCTCCAGTGTTTGATGCAGTTGGAGTGTTCTTGGTCTTTTCCATGATAAAATCCTTGGATGTGTCACAGGGACAGCCATTATGAATTCATTGATGAGAATGAATCTATCACATGATGGAATCATGTGATGAAATATATGTCAGTGTGCTGATGAAAACTAAAGTATTGATGCATTAAAAACAAGATTGAAAAGCAACTCTCAGTTAACAATATATTTCATAACTTGAATAAAGTATGTATAATTGACCTGTTATCTAGTTCATAACTCCATATATGTTCAGGTCTGTGCAGAATTTTGTGCTGTTTTTGTTTTCCCCCAAAATGTGGAAATCAATTAATCTAATACATCCAATTTTTTTTTGCTGGTTTTGCAAAAGAGGCCGATGGTGCTCATATTGGCATTTGCTGGAGTCTGCAGCATTTTGGACCTATTTTTAATTAATCAGCATAACTCCTGCTAGGGAGACAAAATCTCCAGTATTTTATACATTTTATTCAAATTAAGTTAATATGAGTCAGTATTTCAAATGCATAATGATGATTTGTTGACTTATTGAATTAAAAATGGATGAGTTTGATATTACAAACATGTTCACTTATGTCCAGTTTGGGAATTTTTTGAATTTCTTACATAGAATTATATATACATTTTACATTTATATATGCTAAAGGAGACAGTTGTTGATGTTGTTTTCAAATACTTCTCATTTGTTCAGTCTCCAACATTTTCAGACATGGTGTATTTTGCTTCCGAGCTTATAGCATGTATGCCGATTCAAGACAGTTTTGTCACATGATTATTGTGTTATTCAAGTAAATAAAACCATATCATATTTTTGTCATATTACACATTTTTTATAAGTCGATGAAGTCACAAATGATGTCATGACATGATGTAGGGCTAAGGCATCCAAATGCAATTTCACTTCATGCTGTACATGTATGCCACTTTATTGAATAAAATCTGCATATTCAGTCATGTTATAAATCTTACATTTATGCACATTACCCCAAACAATTTTGAAACTCATTTAATAATTTCATTCAAAATGAGGGAGCAACAGTAGCTCAGTTGTTAGAACATCTGGCTTATAATTCAAGTGTCACAAGTATACGATATCCACCAACGCCAGCCCAGCTCAGCTGCCTTAGTGTGTCCTTGGGAAAGACACTACTTAGTTCCATTTCCTCAGCATTATGTAGCCAATAATGTCTTAAAAGTGCTGTAAAAACCAACAAAAATAATAAAAACAAACAGTCATTCAAAATGAGGACTTATGTAAGATTTTATTATTCCTATGAAATTGTTGTTTTGGTGGAGGTTTATAGTAACAGAAATATGTTTTTGCCTTGAGTGGGGTTTGAACCTGGAAGCTTAGGCACCAGAGACAGTTGTACCTACCCAGGCCACAACCTCCATGTCTTAGGTTTGGAAGTTAACATAGGATAAATGTTGTTATGAATGTTTTGATTGTATCCTTTTTATTTTGATGCAGTTAAATATCCTGTACATCTGTACATCCCAAAAAGTTCCTTAGTAAGATTGTACAAAAATCACACAACATAGACTACTGAAATATGGCTAGCATATTTACATGCATATAATTATGTAGATGACCTGATGAGATTTTCAAACCATTATACAGTTAAAACTTTTTGGACTTTAACTTATTTTTTAAAAAAACAACAACACAAAACAACTTTGTTAGCACAATTAAATAAATCCTCTTGAGGTAGGCATGTTTGTATCCATTCATAGATGAACTGCTTAGATTTTCATGCCATTATAGCAATTTTATTTTTGTAAGTTTTTGAACTTTTTTGAACATTTTGGTCAGCAGTGGGGCCATACCTGTTTTACAAACACCAATCTATTTTTTTTGTTATAACAATGTCCGTTTTAAACAGTGTACTAAGGGTATGAGAAAAGTTCCAGAATGTCTACCGTATGTACATGTGTATAAACTCATACCAACTGCAAACTGTATAGACCCAGATCTGCTGGCGCAAATTGCGCCAGCAGATCTGGGTCTGTACAGTTTGTAAGGACTAATCAGTAGAACAAACAACACAGACCCTGATCTGCCAGCGCATTATGCAATGGCAGATCAGGGTCTATGTTGTTTGCATTTTGACCCAACTTATACACAAGTATATACGGTATATATTTGGTCCTGACATTTTTTTTGCTATAACAATTGTCCATTTTAAACAGAGTTCTAAGGGAATGAGAAAAGTTATAGAATGCATATATATTTAGTCCTGACATTTTTTAAAACATCTCACTCAGAATCTTCCCGAAATTCTGATGTCAGATTTGTCAGTGATTTGATGCAGGCAAACATGTCAGAATTTATTTTGAATCTGAAAATGAAAGTGAGAAATTTTGCATGTATCCTCATGACCTGAAGCCATTTCAGTAAAAATTTCAAATGTTCTTTCTCAAAAATGAAGTATGGTTTCTTTCAGATTTCTAAACCTTTAATTATCATTGTTTTGAAATTTCAGCTAAAGATAAAATATTCACAGAGAATTACACTGAAGTCTATTTTATTGTAAATTTGTCTGAGAAGATTCAGGGATACCATTGTAGAAAACTTCAAGGATTTCCTCAGATAGGAGATACTCCTTAATTTTTTATTTTCAGACAATCAAAAAATTCTATGAAACTGGAACCATGATCATTTTAAACATGTATTCCTAAATATTCCGTTCATGATTTTTCTTTCAACAAAAATGTGATGTGTGAATCAGCAACAAGCATATTTTACATATCATGCATAGGTCATAGGATGGAAAGCTATAGTACATAAGATGCTGTAAAAATTTAGATAATTAATACACATTAAAAAATATGGCAAATACGTTCACATAGTCCTTTCTACAATTTGAGCATCTTCGTATCTAAAGTAAATTAAAGTGTAACTAAGGATGTAATATTTATTCTTTCATTAATAGTTCTATTTTTAATAAAGTTCCTAGCTTGCAATGTAACTATTTATATTTTTACCCTGTTTGATTCTGTATTTCCTGCTTTCCATCTTTCATTTCTTTAATCAACCATCTTATGTTTTGTGCTGTTGAATATGTATGATAAACATAAAAACAGAAAAATTAAAACTGATTTTAATATTTCACCACCAGTAAGAGATAATCAGAACTAAGAACATACAACCTTCAAAAATAAGTCTATATGCTTGTTACCTAGATTTGACAGTAATTATTTTGTAGAAACACAGACATATTTACTAGGCATTTCATGTATAAATTGACTTCTGTGTATTACAGGGAGAAGCCAATGTAAGAGCCGTGGAAGAGAAACAAGGAAAGGAAACACACAGTTCTGGCTCGGTCGGTTTTGTTTCTACAGAGGAGAGATAACTCCAGAGATAAACAGGGAGACAACTCTAGAAATACAGAAGGAGAGATAACTCCACTTGTGATATTTCAATCTATGATAGTTGACTCATGCATTTGTGATATTTCTTCAGCATTTATATTTTATTACTTGTTAGAATATGAGACTGCTTGAGTTTGACTTTACCAAGTTTCTCAATATGTTCAACATGTTTGATCCAACACTGCCTTTTAAAGCTATTATGAAAAACAGCAGATTTAATGATGGATCCATGAGGTGCCAAATAGATTTAAATATAGCTGGATATATGTAAGTTTACTTATCAGAGAAATTTGACTTAATTTCATAAGTTTATTCACTACAATTGTTAAGTGTCCTTTAATATGAAGATAAATTTAAAACATTAAAACATAAAGTAAGAATGCCATTCACGTCTCTCCAAATCCACTGATCCCTTGCTGGTCTAAATTGCTTGATATATGCATGCAACAAACACATCTGGTATATATATACATGTAATAACCATATATTTAGGACATGTATATAAACATTGTAATTAATACTTAAGCCATAACTAGTTATTTACATGTGGACAATAAGTCATACATTATTGAATGGAAATATTGGACCAGAATTTCTTCCAGACATGAAATTAAGGGAACTGAGATGGGATGTTATCTCTCTGCCCAGATTCAAATATTGCTATAAAATCTGTGATCTTCATTCCACATATAACTTTTTCTCCATCTTTTTTTTTCTCAACATTTGTATAGCCAACTTTATATGCAGCTTTGTTGTTTTAGCATAAATGGAAGTAAGGCAATAGTTTTGCCACCAGAAAATGTCGAGATAAGCATATACTTATGCATCATTTCCAGTTTAAAATTTGCACTTTTAAGCATATACTTTAAAATTGTAGTATTATCAAACTTTCATTATTAAAATTTTTTAATGATTAGTTTTGTGCTTAAAAAAAATATGATACACAATGTTACACAGAATATTAGTGAATCAAATTTAGATATGCATAGGAAAGTGGCAGAGTATTGTTTTTCACACATTTTGTCACATCTTTTAGCACTAAAAGAGTTCAATGTATCACTCTAAACGTGCATGAAATGTACATGTTAATGTGGTGGAAGGGGGACCTAAAACTATGAAAAGAGAATTAAATTAAAAACGAGGCCCTTGTTGGCAGGGGAGTGGGGGGGATCCTTAACACTTGCTTCACATAAAAGTGTGAACAGTTGTCCAAATCCAGATTGGCTTAGGAGGGGTACTATCATTGCTCAACATTAATGCCAGTTAATTACACATCTCAGGTTATTCACTAGGTTCTGATTGTGATATATTAATTAAATTGAAATTTATCATATTTTTTAGCATTAAAATCTAAAGCTACTCAAAAAGGTAAAAGAAATTCCTCTTTTCAGCATTAAAGTAAGCAAGAAACTTATGAAATGCTTGCTCTTGAAAACCGAAATAAAATGTCTGTGCAAGTCTGATTCACTTCATCAAATTAATGTTGCACTAAGAAAATGGTTCAGACAATATTATTTGCTAATGTTCAATTCATATTGCTACAAAACCATATAATTTTGTGATTAAATTTACCTCATACCATGATTAACACAGTTTATTTTTTGAGATTACATAAAATAAATTACAGTGAGCATGAATATTTCATTTCACCTGTCAAAGTCATTTCATGAGATTTGCCAATTAGTAAAAAAAAAAAAATGGAGGTAGGTGTACTACGAAGTTTTCATTTTAATAATAAACCTCAGGGTCAATATAAGGAAAAGAACTGATCAGACCCATTGTCCTTTTCCTTCTGTGTGCAGAGAAAGATGAGGTGACTTGCCTTTTACCTTACAGTGACATCCACTATTTTCCATTGAATGCTCCTGTAGCTTAAATGAATTAAGGTAGCAGTATAAAGGGTTATTAGTTCTCCTGGTCATAAGGCCAAATGTGCTTATGGTATGACCCTGCATACATCATGTGTCATCTGTACATCTACAATTACTTGTTTCCACTCTGGAGGCAGTATTTCTGATCCAGTTCTTATGAAACTGAAACAAATATTATGAAGATCTTGATGAGTTTAATAATGAGCGAGATAATTGCATATTAATGAGGTGATCTTGCATCTGATTGGCAGAGACCATTATCACTGTGGAAGCCATATTTCTGATCTGATTTAATAAAACTTGGAATGTAGGCTTATGTCAACAAGGTCTCAGGTGTATTCAGAAATAAGTGAGATCACACATATTGATGAAGTGATCTTGCATCTGATTGGCTGAGCTTGTTACCAGTCTGCAAATCGTATTTCAGATATGACTTTGATTAATCTTGGTAAATAGGCTAATATCATCAAGATATTGGATGAGTTAGATTGTGAGTGAGACATATGCTTACAAATGATGTGATCTTGCATCTGACTGTTCAGATTTGTTACCACTCTAGAGAGCATTTTTGAACGGATTTTGATCAAACTTGTTTTATAGTCTTATATCATCAAGATGTTGGATGTATTTGATTATGAGCAAGATACTTGAGGTAATCTGGTATCTGATGACTGAGCTTGTTACCACTCTGGAGACCAAATTTGAATCCAATTTTGTTTCAGCTTGGCAATTTGGTTTGTTGTTTTGTGATACAGCAACACAAGTAGGATATTTGGTGCTGAGGTAGTATCAGTAAAGTACCTTGCCCAAGGATGCACCATGGTGGCAGACATGGGCTGATCCATTGGCAGGATTCGAACCTATACCCTTTTGGTCACAAGTCAGGCATGCTAACCACTGAGTCACTGTGGTTACTGCCTTCATTAGACACCTCTTACAAAATGTGGGAGGCTGCATCAGGGCCTATTCTACATTTCTTACAAAATGTGTAAGGGTGCATCAGGTCCTATTCTACATTTCTTACAAAATGTGGGAGGATGCAGGGCCTATTCTACATTTCTTACAAAATGTGGGAGGGTGCATCAGGGCCTGTTCTACATTTCTTGCAAAATGTGGGAGGGTGCATCAGGGCCTATTCTACATTTCTTACAAAATGTGGGATGGTGCATCAGGTCCTATTCTGCATTTCTTACAAAATGTGGGAGGGTGCATCAGGGCCTGTTCTACATTTCTTACAAAATGTGGGAGGGTGCATCAGGGCCTGTTCTACATTTCTTACAAAATGTGGGAGGGTGCATCAGGGCCTATTCTACATTTCTGAACTTTTAGGGGGGCCAGCTTGGTAAATATGCTTGTATCATCATGGTTTTAAACAGGTTCTATAATAAGTGAGATATGTACATATTGATAAGGTGATTTGGATCTAATTCACAGAGCTTGTTACTTCTCCAGCAACTATACTTCTCATCCAATTTGGATAAAACTTGGTATGTTTATATTGTCAAGATTTTGGATAAGCTCTGTTATGATTAAGGTCTATGCATATTAATTATGTGTTATGGGTGGAATTTTTTTTCATCAAACTATAGTAAAATAGGTAAAATCAGCATGATATAAAGTTTGGGAGATACTTGACATAGGATTGTGTTCTTACAATACTACATAAGACTGCTTAGTGAAATGGACAGCTGCTAGGTTTTATAAGCTAGATGAACGATATTCGGCCCACTTTGATCTCTTATCATTTTTACAGTATTTGTTCTTTATCATAAGTTGTTATATGCTTTATCCGTCCAATAAAGTTTATTTATTATTGCGTTTCAGTTTTCTCTATGTCATTTCATTGCATGGCACATCAATTGATATGTGATATTTCTTCATGTTGCATGGTCATTCTTCATCTCACATGGTCATTCTTCATTTCACATGGTCATGACATCATTGACTTTTTTATGGCATCATAATGTTAAGATCTTAGCATGGTGCAGTTGTATTGGCATTTCTTCAGTTCTAAAGCAAATTAAATTTAAATTTTTGCCTCTAAACCATATAATAAAACAATTACAGACCTTTGTTTTGATGAATATGAAGTTTTATGAACCAATAAACCTATTGTATTGACCTCTACCTTGCATTAGTCAATATGAGATTGACTGGTTCACACTTCATACTCATGCTACTAAAGGTTTGCAACTGGATATTATTACTTTAAATTCATAACAATTGTGAATTCAGATTGATTGAACAGGTCATATGTGTTCAACAGTAGTACATGGTATCGGATTCCTCAGTGATTTCAGCTCTGCAAAATAACATCATGAGTTCATTTGGGGATATTTTTATATTCATGGTATGAAATAATAAATTATTTACAGGCTTTTGTTGAGTTCATTACATTGTTTTAATGAGCTGTGAAATACATGTATAGATATTGGCATAATATAGTTGTCATGTAAATGAGAAAGTTATAAGTTTTTGGTGTCTTTGCATCAAATAATAAAATTCTAACAGATTGTGATTGATTAGTTACTTGATTTCAATGAAAATAGAAGACTGCTGTTATTGTTGATGTTCTTTTTAATTAGAATCCCAAATGAATATACATTTTTAATTAGAATACCAAATGAATATACATTTTTAATTAGAATCCCAAATGAATATACATTTTTAATTAGAATCCCAAATGAATATTCATTTTTAATTAGAATACCAAATGAATATACATTTTTAATTTGAATACCAAATGAATATACATATTTAATTAGAATCCCAAATGAATATACATTTTTAATTAGAATACCAAATAAATATACATTTTTAATTAGAATACCGAATGAATATACATTTTTAAAATTAGAATACCAAATGAATATTCATTTTTTTAATGAGAATACCAAATAAATATACATTTTTAATTAGAATACCAAATGATTCTACTTTTTTTAATTAGAATACCAAATGAATATACATTTTTAATTAGAATACAAAATGAATATACATTTTTAATTAGAATACCAAATGAATATACATTTTTAATTGGAATACCAAATCAATATACATTTTTAATTAGAATACCAAATGAATATACATTTTTATGCCAAACATACATCTTTTATGTCCAAGTTCTGTGTAGGGGAATAGGCGTTTGACTAGATAGTTTTGGTCAAAGTTTTTTCCCAGCACTTGTAGCTTGGTAATCCCTTACCTGATACATTTAATACAGCACTCCCTCACTATAAAGCCCTTCATTATAACATAGTTCATGTTATAAAGTGAGTATGATCATGGATCCCATTTCATTAAGGGGTAGCAAAAATTTATATGAATCATGTACTTCATTGTTAAGCAGTCTCACTATAAGGTGGTATACTGTGTATAATGTACTCCATTATAAGACTGTCTCGCTATAAGGTGGTATACTGTGTATAATGTACTCCATTGTAAGGCTGTCTCACTATAAGGTGGTATACTGGTATAATGTATTCCATTATAAGGCTGTCTCACTATAAGGTGGTATACTGTGTATAATGTACTCCATTATAAGGCTGTCTCACTATAAGGTGGTATACTGTGTATAATGTACTCCATTATAAGGCTGTCTCACTATAAGGTGGTATATTGTGTATAATGTACTTCATTATAAGCCTGTCTCACTATAAGGTGGTATACTGTGTATAATGTACTTCATTATAAGGCTGTCTCACTATAAGGTGGTATACTGTGTATAATGTACTCCATTATAAGGCTGTCTCACTATAAGGTGGTATATTGTGTATAATGTACTTCATTATAAGCCTGTCTCACTATAAGGTGGTATACTGTGTATAATGTACTTCATTATAAGGCTGTCTCACTATAAGGTGGTATACTGTGTATAATGTACTCCATTATAAGACTGTCTCACTATAAGGTGGTATACTGTGTATAATGTACTTCATTATAAGACTGTCTCACTATAAGGTGGTATACTGTGTATAATGTACTCCATTATAAGACTGTCTCACTATAAGGTGGTATACTGTGTATAATGTACTCCATTATAAGACTGTCTCACTATAAGGTGGTATACTGTGTATAATGTACTCCATTATAAGACTGTCTCACTATAAGGTGGTATACTGTGTATAATGTACTCCATTATAAGACTGTCTCACTATAAGGTGGTATACTGTGTATAATGTACTCCATTATAAGGCTGTCTCACTATAAGGTGGTATACTTTGTATAATGTACTCCATTATAAGACTGTCTCACTATAAGGTGGTATACTGTGTATAATGTACTCCATTATAAGACTGTCTCACTATAAGGTGGTATACTGTGTATAATGTACTCCATTATAAGACTGTCTCACTATAAGGTGGTATACTGTGTATAATGTACTTTATTATAAGCTGTCTCACTATAAGGTGGTATACTGTGTATAATGTACTTTATTTTAAGACTGTCTCACTATAAGGTGGTATACTGTGTATAATGTACTTTATTATAAGGATGTCTCACTATAAGGTGGTATACTCTGTATAATGTACTCCATTATAAGGCTCTCTCACTATAAGGTGGTATACTGTGTATAATGTACTTCATTATAAGACTGTTTCACTGTATAGAGGATATTTGCTTGTTGCAAGTGAATACTAGATATATTTCGTTGAGCAAGTGAAACTACTTTAGTTTTTCACCAAAGAGATGAAATATATCCATTATTCTCTCAGAACAAGCACAGTTTCTAAATGCTCCACCATGTTGGCTATCTAAAGTATATGATAGATTTAAGTAGCAGATGTACTACATAAATGTGAACTGTTTATCTAAAGTATATGACAGATTTAAGTAGCAGATGTACTTCAGAAATGTGAAGTTTACAGTTTATGTGTGTTTTGTGTACCTGTTCTACCTCAGACAAATTAATTGATATTTCCATAATATCAATCTACTAGTTTCAAAGATACAAAATGATTATTGATGAGAAAACAACCACATGTGGTTTATTGATGTGTAATTCTTTTTTATTAGCACACAATACAATCTAAAATAAATTCAACAGGGGTTAAATAGATGAGATGCCATTTTATAACATTTCAGTTGATGAGAAAGTGATGATTGAATGCAGCTAAATTTTGTTTAAAAACAAACCCAACATGAATATGTAAACAAGTTTAAAAAAAAACATGAATATGTAAAGAGGTAAGAAACTTGAGAACATGTATACAACATCTAGTGAAGACTTTAAGTGTATTTTAGTTGTTGTCAGTGTCACAGGAAATAATGCATCTCCTTTTCCTCAGTGGTGAAGTAGTTCCTGCAGCTAGAATGAAAAATATAAGTGAAAATAATGCAGTGAATTATCAAATGTATTTCTCTTGCAAAATCCACTAATTCATGGAGTAGCATGAATAAGGGGCATTACACTATATGGCTCATATGGACAGTGTTATAATGAGCAGTGTTATAATAAGGTATTGCTGTATTTAGAATAATGTCATCACATACTACCCTTTGCTCAGTACCACTTTGGACCCTTGGTATGGGAACACATTTTGGTTAGTTAATTTTTAAAAAATTTGTTTAACCCCATTTAACCAATTGACTTCATGTCAGGAAGATAATATCATCATATACAGCCCTTCAGGGTTCTGTCCCTGAGTGGGGTCATGAGATCATGACATACAGCCCTTCTGCCAATACCATTCTTGTTATAGGGTTCTGCCCCTGAGTGGGGTTGTGATATACAGCCTTTCTGTCTGCTCCTTAGTGGGGTTGTGGCATACAGCCCTTCTGCCAATACCATTCTTGTCCCAGGGTTCTGCCCCAAAGTGTGGTCATGACATACAGCCCTTCTGCCAGTACCACTCTTGTCCCAGGCTTCTGCCCCTGAGTGGGGTCATGACACAGAGCTCTTCTGCCAATGCCATTCTTGTTCCAGAGTTCTGCCTCTGAGTGGCCCAGAGTTCTGCCTCTGAGTGGGGTCATGCAGTCATTAGTTATATTTATTATGCAGTTTGGTTCAAGTTTGTTTTTTTGTTTTTTTTCCAATACTTGCAGCTCAGTAACCCTTACCAGATTCACTTCATATTTGGAACATAATATCCCAAATTCCGCTTTTTTTAGTACCACTCCCCTTCCTGGGTGGGAACACATTTGGTTAAGCTTTTTTTTCATTACTTACATTTCTATAACCCTTTTACAAATTCACTTCTTGTTTGCAATATAACATCATAACATATGGGATATATCTTAATACCAATCCAGCCACTGATGGGGTCAGAGGTCAGGAATTATATTGAGGACATATTTAGGTTAAAAAAATTTCCAGCACTTGTTGTTACTCAGTAATCCTTTACTCTATTCGAATTTTGCTACTTCTACCCTTGGGTCAGTATGTAGGACATTTTTAGTTAAAGTTTTCATTCCATCCCTTATGTTTTAGTTAACTTTTTATCCAATTCACAGCAAACTTGGAATCATACCATATTCCGTTTTCTCTCTATACTGTATTTTCCCCTGTGTCGTGGCCTTCGATGATGCCATGGGTTATTGATAGATAGATAACATCACATACTTCCTTTATTTCAAGTTGTATTTCTGCTTTTGCGCCATTCTTCCAGTTGGGGCCATAGGATCCTGTGCTTATTCATTTTGATATATCAACAGTTCTTTCAAGGGGGAATATCGTGTTTCTTAAAACAGTTTTTGTTTCTATATTTGTACAATAGCATCTCCTGCTGATTTTGTTGGAGAATTATCTCCTTTGTGCATGAATTCTCATTATTATAAGAAATCACAGTAGGTGTTGATGTTTACCTTGAGTGATATAATTTTAAAATTTGGACGTAATAGCACGAGCTGTTCATTTTTAACTCACCTGACCATAAGGCCATGTGAACTTATGGTATGGCTCTGTGTCTGTTGTGCGTCAAGTGTCATCTCTTCTCATATTGATTAGGTGATTATGCATCTGATTGGTTGATCTTGTTCCTACTCAGGATGCCATACTTTTGATCTGCTTTTGGTTAAACTTGGAATATATACTTATACTTCAAGATCTCAGAGAGCTTGACATTGAGCTAGAGCCATGTGTTGGCCGAGTTTCTTACCACACTGGAGGCCATATTTCTTATATATATATATATATATTTTAAAAAAAAAAAAATTAAACCTTAAACATATTCTTATATCATCAAGATCTTGGACTATTTTTATAATCAGTAAGATCCACACAATGAAACAATATTGCATCTGATTGACTGAGCTTGTTACCTCTCTGGAGGCAATATTTTTTTTAATCAAATTTGGGACATGGGATTATATTCTCATGATCTATGATGATTCTGATAATAAGTAAGATCCACTCACAATAATGAGGTGATCTTGCATTGCATTGTCTGATCTTGTTACCACTATGGAGGCCATAATTTAGATTTGCTTTTGGTCTAACTTGAAATATGTGCACGTATCTAATAAATGAAATCAATAATGATGAGATCTTGCATCTGATTGGCTGAGCTTGTTACCACTGAGGAAACACTATTTCTAATCCAATTTTGATCAAACATGGTAAAAGGGTTCTATTATCAAGATCTTTGAAGACTACAATTATGAGATCCATACATATTAATGAGGTGATCTTGCATCTGATTGGTTGATATTGTTGCCACTGCAGCGATTTTATTTTGTGATCTGATTATGATCAAATTTATAAATACGTTTATATCATCAAGATGTTAAACGAATATGAACAAGATTTGTACATGTTGATGTGGTAATTTTCTTACCACTTCAGAGACAGTATTTCTGATGCAATTTTGATCAAACTTGGTAAATAGGCCAATATCATCAAGATCTTTGGATGACTTTTATTATGAGTGGGACCTGTGTTTATTAATGAGATTATCTTGCATCTGATTGGCTGAGTTTTATTTTTTGTGTGTGTGCAACTCTAGAGATTATATGTTATATGATTCAACTTGGTAAATAGGCTTATATCATCTAGATCTCGGACGGGGGCCCTGGGTGGCCGAGTGGTCTAAGGCGCTCGCCTTTACCGATCACTGCCATCTCATCTCTGTCCGCGTGGGTTTGAGTCTTGGGCTCTGCCAATGGGGTTATGTGAGAAAGCTTGCCAGTAGCTTCCCGTGGGTCGGTGGTTCTTCCCGGGAAGTTTCCCGGGTTCTTCCTCCACCAGATATACTGGCCGCCATGTATAGCCTATCATGTGCTGAAAAATGGCGTTAAACCATAAACCATCTAGATCTCTGACAACTAAGGATATAAATGAGATACACGCATATTAATGAGGTGATCTTGCATCTGAATGGCTGAACCTACCAACACTCAAGAAACTATTTTTGATCAGGTTTTGAACAAATATGTTATATAGTCTTATATTATCAAAATGTTGTGTGGATTTTGTTAAAAGAAATATCTACACATATTTCTCAGGTAATCTTACATCTGATTGGCTCAGCATGCGAGACGTCACTATAAACCATATGATAGTGAATAGTTTAATATCAGTTGAAATGGTACCCTATGCACATATTCCCATGCTTGTTTAATGATTGTTTCAAAATTATATATTTCGAAGTTTTATGTAAGTCTTTGTAAAATCTTGAGAGGGTTCGACTGCAAGATTGTTGAAAAGGCAAATGAATCATTTAGCACAATAGTTAACCTCAAAGAGCCAACCAATAAGAGACGACCTAAACAAAAATCGTTAGCTACGTAAAACGACATATAGAAGACAATAAATCCATAATATGCAGATCAAAAATTTTTATGTTAAATAATGTCTCTACAAATTTTCAAAAGTTTGTGTATGTCTTGATCATATGTCTCTACAAATTTTTGAAAGAATGCGTATGTCATGATATGTCTCTACAAAATTTCAAAAGTTTGTGTATGTCTTGATCATATGTCTCTACAAATTTTCAAAAGATTGTGTATGTCTTGATCATTTGTCTCTACAAAATTTCAAAAGTTTGTGTATGTCTTGATCATATGTCTTTCTACAAATTTTCAGAAGATTGTGTATGTCTTGATCATATGTCTCTACAAATTTTCAAAAGATTGTGTATGTCTTGATCATATGTCTCTCTACAAATTTTCAAAAGATTGTGTATGTCTTGATCATTAAACTAAGCTATTAACATACTGAAGATTATGTGTACCACAAACCGTGGAAGTTTCTGGAACACTGCAGTTTTATGTCTTAAAAATCAATTTATAAAGGGAGAAGCGATTTAGAGAAGTTGAGTTACTTATATATGTACCTTTTTAACTGTTCAAAAAGTACACTAGTGTGACAAAACTCCTACAGTCTACACTGCTGCGATTCTTCATTTTAAAGTCCATGATCAGTATCTTTCAACATGTGAAAACAAGTCCATTCTCAGCCTTTTTGCTTGAAACCATTCTCGCTCTTGTAACATGGTTTCCTCAACATCAAACGCTGTTGCCGGGAATCACCATCAGAGGAATGGCTCACAAATAAATCAAGATCTTGTCTCTGGTAAGCGTTGTACAGGTGTCTGATATTTTCCCACTGATGTCTAATAAATTCTGAATTAAATCTGTTACATGTCGCGTTCTATCAGGACTTGACGTTTTGGAAGATCATGATGCAGTGGATTCATGACTATTGCACGCGCATGAGTCCCTGTCTGGTGTTGAAATAATGCTCTCATAATATGTTTATATTGTTTTTCACCTTTCCCAACTAGAATAATGCAATTATTTGAACACAGGTTGTTAATGCCTTTCCGACCAAAAAGATTTGCATAACATTACTATCAGCTGTATATACACTATTTCTGAGAATTGCGGTTTCTTCAGCCATCAGTACGGGCACGTTTGATATAGATTTCATGACCCGGACCTTAACATACAATTTCATAAATGAAATAAAATTGTCTTCTGAGTCCAACTTCACTGAAAATAGAGGTATTTTTTTCTCCTCTTGAAATACTGTAGGTTTCTGGCTCAAACAGATTTTATGACACAAATGTTGCTAGTCTTAGTCCTCCCCAGATCAAAGCAACATCCTAAAACAATTGCTATGTTCTTTGGTAAGGCTTGCCCTTCTTTTCCACATGTAGATTTCTGAAACAGTTTGCAATAAAACATGTAACAATCTTCTGCTTTCACACATTGATAGCATACAGCTTTCACTGAACTTCTTCTGAAGACCTTGTGCAAGTCTTCTTCAGCTCATCTTAAACGTAATTTTAATGTAAAATGTTTGTTCTTAAGACAGAAGCGCTCTTAATCTTTTGTTCTGATAATACCACTCTGATTGGTCTCTTTTGTCTCTAGTTCATTTCGTGTTAAATACTCGTTGCGAATCTTTGTTATAAATTCTTACACTGTCATGAGTCTTCTATGTCTAAGGATTCCTGAAGGTATATAGTTTCTGAATGCTAGTCCAGGATGCACAGCATCGTCATCAAAGTCTATCAGACAACTGCAGTTAATACTGCAAAATGTGCCAAAGGTGTTTTCATGTTTTAAAGAACATACAGTTCCACTTTCTGGGAATCTGAGTGTCTAAATAAAAACCATATCAGAACTGTTTTTGTAATGGTTCACTGCTTGTTCCCATTTTGCCACCAAAAATAAATTGCTGATAGTTTGTTTGATATCGAGGCACCTTCATTTGCAGCTTTCCGTGTGTGGATATTGGACTGGATATGAGAAGCAGTATTATATTTTAAATTTGTCGATGACAGACTCAGTATACGATGTTGCCACAATAGACTCACTATGCATCTTGTTTTGCGGCACAAAAATACTGGGACATGTTTTGTTAAGTTGTCAAAGATTTACATGAATAAGTCTTTATTACAGTTGAGTTAAGCTGGAGAGTAGTTCGTAAAAGATGTATTTCTTCAAGATTGACCATCGATTGTACCTAATAAAGAACAGTATTATGTTACATACATTACACATTACTCATTACATTAACAGAGTTTTCATCGTGGATCAAAGTTGAATTAGTAGTAAGGTTATTTACATCATTTGTAGTCTTTCTAGAGATTGGTGTTATGGGCAGTTTTCATGACTTTTATATAGTTTTATCAGATGGTGATTTCCTCACCTGGCCCTCACCCCCGTAGTGGTATCCAAATTAATTGTTGTCATCAGAATCAGAGAATATTTGTTTTACTTTTGAGTCCTTTCTTATATGTACATACTCCTGTTATTATTGTGTTGCATTCTAAATTTCGTCTTTGAATAGGCTATACCCATTTCTCTGTCTCACTCACAGTCAGTGGCCCATTTTCTATTTTCAGCTCAGCATGCTGTACATGTATTTACATTGGAGTATGTCCACAATAAACACACAACATACGTGATGCAGCTACGCTTTTATAAGTTTCACATCTGTATTATCTAAATTCAGAATATTTATTAAAGTTTGTTTTCCTTACATAACTTTTCTTCTGTGTCAAATGAATTTTACAACTATCTCAAGAACAATTCTACAGTCTCCTCGAACTGATTATAACACAAGGACGTAGGTTTTTCAGCACCACAGGGATGTACACACCAGAATCTTCCCTAGAATTCACTTCGATGTTGTAGCAGATTTTTTCTCTGCCATATTATCCAGCTGCAATAGATTCAAGACGCCGTGCGTGTGTTCTGTGCCAGGGTTACAAGTGGATCTGTGCGTGTCGAACAGGTCCAGACGGGTCCTTGGAATGGTTTATATTAGAAATTAAAGGTTTTTTGGAACCGAAAACATTGAAAAAGGTGGTATTTTAAAACAGGCAATATTAAAATATGCAAATAGACACAATTTGTCTGAAAACAGACACGAGAGACGTTCCTTTGCATAAGGTCGTAGTACATTCGGAGTATGAATACGTAATGCTAATTCAAATTCGTCAAAAATAAATTATTTAAGCACAAAAAATGCACTAATTAGATCATAGATGCACTCTTTCTGTGTGTAATTTTAAAAATTCCATATAAACGGAGACTGTTTAATCCAGAATGACCTTTGTCCTTTGGAACTCTTCAATGCGTAAACAACAACCTGGATTGTAATGGCAGGCGAAGAATCGATTTCATGTAATGCGATCTTTACCGCGACACATGTCCGAACCCATTACCTGTACGGTTATCTTATAGCAGTGCTTCCTCCGCCTCCTATCCCCGCTCCCTATGTGTTACCACAGGAAGTAAACAATTGAGAGGAGAGATTGGTAGATATACATCTCTTAAAAGGCGTTCCAAAGTAAGGGAAAAAGAAAGAAATTGATTTAATAAATATAAGATTTGTATTTCTTAAAGTATTGCACATATACCTTTGTTCAAGTTGTCAATGTTTAGAATAAATATCACTTAAATACCATATCATTTGCAGAATAGAATCAAATGAATGAAACAGAAATATAAAAGGTAAATTGAAATTGCATTTCTCTAGGTCAAGTGGTTTCCAAATGCAGGTAATCTTACTACATTTATTTGGTGAATATATCCCTAATGCCACCTGATCGTTCTAATTTCTAAATCGATGCCAGTTGAAAATAAACCATACTGACTTTGATATTTAAAACTGAAAATAAGTCAGTGCTGTTTGACATAAGGAGTGTACAGATCTAACCTGGATATAGTAAGGAAAACTAAAACAGCAACTTACATGTACAAGAAGATAATAAAGTAAGGTTTCCGTCAAGGATGACAAATTGATTGTTTCAGAGAAGTTTCCATGCTACAATCAAGCAAGTCACATTGACATTTCCAAACATTGTAAATATTGATCAATTTTCTGTAAAGCGAGTCTTTGACACCAAGGGAGACGCCATCTTGAATGCTAGTGTACCAGTGCTACCCATATTCAAGAGTTGGAAATATTACCAAAACTAGTTGCCTATATGATACTTGTGGTAACCAACGGTGACCCGTGGAAATTATAAGCTACCAAAGGTACCTTCAGTATCAACTCCAAACTCACGTGCAATACTTTGAAACAAATAGTGCCCTGTATAGCACGGAAAGATATTGTTTCAAAGCATATATTAGCGTTAAAGTTGCAAGCAAAAGGTAACTCTTTTCATTGTATGGCAGACCGTTATAAACATTAAAAATGTACACGATTTGCTTATATTAACAACAAATGTTTAACATTAGATATCAATTTTCTAATATTATAAATTTATTGTTAATACTACAAATTCAAAATAATTTTCTATTATTAATGATGCATCTTCTTTTAAAAATGTGACATAATTTTCTAATATTAGAGGAAGAAAAAAAAAATCAGACATTTTTATAATATAAGAAACGATTTTCTGATATTAAAAAGCAAGCTAACTTTCTAACATGTACTTTTATTTCTATCTTTTTTACAGCTACGCTATGGCTGTGTCGATGTCCAGCCTGCGATGGTTCTGACCCCAACCTGGGTCAAGAATCCTCCAACTGTGACATACAAGGGAGAACAAGGAGCGTACTACACCTTGATCATGCATGGTATGTGTTGTGTTTATTTTATTGTTTTGTTTTAACTCACATGGCTGAAGGCAACATGTGCTTATGGCACAGCCATGTATTCGTCATGCGTCCATTTCCCACATGTATGCTATCTGCATCAAATACCTTGGAACTAATTTTAATCAAACTTTACAAGGATGTTCCTGAGGACATGTTCTATTGAAATAGTAGCTTCCCTAGCCATCGTGTGGCTTCTATAGCTACTAAATGGAAAATGTATCTTTTTGACATCTCCAAAAGTACTGAGCTAATTGTGACACAAATTTGAAGGAACTTTTCTTTTTTATTTGCTACCAAAGTTGTATTTTTACAGCTTCCCTAAGCAATTATGTGGCTTCCAAATTAACCAGATAAAAAATATACTTTGGACACCCCCCCCCCCAAAAAAAATGGATACAACTCATTTTTATCAAGTTTTGACGGAGTGTTTTTCAAGAGGTGTGACTTTCCCAGAAACCATTCATAGCAAACAGATGGAACATGTATTTTTGACATCTTCTCCACAACAACTGGGCCTAATTGTGCAAATTGTAGGAATGTTTGTTTGGAGATAACAAATGTATGTGTTCCTTGCATAGCAACCAGGTGGGAAAATATATTTTTAGATCTCCCAAACTACCAAGACAGTTTTGATCAAACGTTGTGGCCATGTTTCTTTGGACATGTTCCACCAAAATTATGTTGTTTACGGCTTCCATAGCAACTGCGTGGCTTCTGTGGCAACCAGGTGAACAATATAAATTTGATACCTTGAAAAAAAAACTGAGTCAATTATTATAAGAATTGATGGAGATGTTTTTATCCGAACATAATCTACTAACATTTTTTGGGGTAGCTACCCTAGCAATCGTGTGACATCCATAGCAACAAGTGGAAATGTACTTTTGGCATATCTGAGAAAAGTACCAAATCAGTCGTGACTAAACATTGAAGGAATATTTATTTGGACATGTTCTATCGAAGTTTCTGTTTTAGGTGATTTCTCTTGCGACCATCAAGCTCCACAGCAACCAGGTGGAAACATTACTAAGCATATTTTATCCAAACTTGCTAGGAATGTTTCTTTTCACATGTTCTAATAAACTGTTTCTTCAGTGTCTTCCTAGCAACCGTGTGACTTTCATTGCAATCAGGTGGAAAAGGCAGTTTTGACATATTCACCAAACGTACTGAGGCAATTTCGATCAAACTTAGTAGGTAAGTTTCTATACACATGTTCGACCATGATATGTTTAAAAATGCTTTCCTACATGTAGCTTGTAAAGCAACCAAATAGAAAATATACTTATGACATCAATTTTATAACTACTTGGCCAACTTTGATCAAATCTTGTCCGAATGTTTCTTAGAACACATTCTATTAAATATTAATTTATGTGGGCTCAATAGCACTCATGTGGTTTACATACTATTGGGTGGAAGATGAATTTGTGGTGTCTCCTTCAACATCACTAGGCGATCCAGAACCAAACTTTGTAGGAATGATACCAAAATGTTTTTTCAACGGCTTCACTAGCATTGCTTGAACTTCTACTGCAACCAGGTGGAAAATGTAATCCTTTCAACGCCCCTAAAGCTTTGTTGGAATATCTAACAATACACCTTCTACTATTGTTTCGCATCAAAGTTATCATGTTGTTTTATAATCAGAATCTAACATATCTTGTGCATAGAACCCCTTCTGGTTTACCACAATATTGTGTCTGGGCTGCCATATATAGAACTCAGGTAGCCCACTGACGTTATACCTGTTATTATTACTTGTTCTACATTTTTAAAACAATAGTATGCAATATATAACATTGCTAGACCAATAGATAAATTGAAATAGTAAGTACATTTTTGGCGTGTGCACAGACCACGTTTGGTACTACTGCATACAAACAGGAAGAAACAGCAGACAGCTTGCCTTACTACTGCATTAAACAACAACAAGAACAAAACAAAACGACTAGGACACCCCCCTTACCATTGAATAAATACACGACCCCCCCCCCCCTCAACAAAAATTAGCTCACCTACCTCATCATCTCATAAACAAAAATAAAAAGAAAGACAAAATGCCACTTCCATTATTACTGCATAAAAGCACAAACATAAACACAAGGCCAAGTATTTTACTACTTTTACATTAAAAAAAGGGAAACCACTTTCCTTACTAATAGACCACTTTCGTTACTGCTACACACAATCAATTAAAATCCAAAACTAAAGTAGAAAGTATTTAATTGCCTCTGCATTGTTTGAAAGAATCACGTAAAGGGCTTGCCCGCTGAAAAAAAAATATCTAGCAAAACTTATGTATGTATGTAAATATCCACATACCGCTTTTTAAATAACGGTGACAAGAAGAGCATATAAGACAATTTAACACATTAAATATTGGGTCTCATCTGTCTTCTTTAGTGGATTCATTAGTTTAAGTATGAACATGGATTGCGATGCATGGTCCTGAGCCAAGGGTAATATGAACAAGGCAACAACCCTCTCAATTTACCATAAGAAAGGACAATGAACCCTGTCCCTGGTAGTGGCTAGCATCTCCCCCCTCCCCTTAAAAAACAAGCATGAAGAAAGTGGCACGTAGGGAATGAGAGACCATATAGTGCAAGGAAATTGCAGTGTATGGAGATCGCAGTGTAGTGTAAAGAGATGGCAAAAATTTATGGCAAAATCTTATTTGGCAACAAACCACTACTGTATTTAAGCCAAAGGAAAAAAAATAGCAATATGTGCTTCAAAGGCTTTTAAAGGTGTGACCTTTCGCTACTCGCATCACTGCGACGCGGCTGCCCAATTCCTCTCAGATTATCAAAATGTTGGGCCGTGTCTGAGCAATTCTATCTACTACTTGCTCGCATAAATGTTTCCTTCAGGTTTTTTTTTTTTTTTAATTTTTTTTTTGTATGAGCTAAGTGAGCAGCTTCGGCATTTCCGAATTGAACGGAAACCCGCATGAGCGCTTCATTCAGTTGCGTGTAGATAGCAGGAATTTCCAATGAATCTCCTCTGCTAGATTCAGCCGGTCATTCATCCAAGATTTTTCCCATTTGATGGGAGCAATCGAGATTAGCCTGCACGGTGATTTATTCTCCTTCTAAAGGAACATGAGAATCAGAGGAGTTGGGGAAAGGCATATGCATCGAAATTGTTCCTGTTCAGGGCGAATAAACCATTCTGTGTGGATCGTTTGATTCAATCTGGACAGCTGTATCAACTAGGGCATTGAGCGTGCTAGGGGATGTAGATAACCTGAATAATAATAATTCGTCGACATCGACACAATATATGAAAAAGCATTGGTCTGGGGATGTGGTTCCCATGCCTTGCTCTTTCGACTTTTGGAGATAATTTGCGAAAGGAGAGTTGTTGGAAAGAATTTAGGATGCCCTTTCTAGTTAACGTTTCCTGCTTAGAACGAAAGGCATTCGCAATGGCGTTTATCTCCAGAAATGTTATTAGCATGGACCTCTCCAGAAGGGACCAAACCTCGCTCTGTTCTTGAAAGGAGGGCAGGAAATTAGCGCTCCCGACAGTCTTACTGGCATCCGTGAGAGCTGTGACTTTCCACGGATGACCGTTAAGCCAGATGCCCGCCTGATGCCAACAGATGCCATCCATTTTGCTGAGACGGAGCCTTGTGTAATCAGAAACTTTGATCATATAATCCAGTTGGAAAGTTTCAGCTGTCATCGAGATAGAAGAACAATCAGCAGGAGTCTCATGAACTACAGGCCCAACAATAGAAGATCTGCGGCCGCCTTGAGAACAACCAAGAGTCAAGGAATTCCCGTTTTGAAATGTGACTCTCTAAATGGATGGAATGCAATCCTCAAAGAGACTTCCTGACAGAGGCAAACTCGGTTTCAGAGGTTTGAACTCCGGGCCCAGATGCATTAAATATTGGAAGGGACACGATCGAATGTGACCTTATTGCTATTATGATGAAAAAACTTCTTGGATGACTCAGACATGAGAAACAGCACCAAACTGATAGCAATTTGTTAAGCCTCTAAGCTAGCGTACTGGAAAGCACAAGTGGAATTAGAAACTTACGAATGATGGAATACGGCGTCAATATCTCTATTCAAGGGTTGATCACTTGATCAAATATGACCAACCCCCCAACCCCCCCCCCCAAAAAATTCTTTTAATTTTGTACAATGGATTCTGATACTCGTCAAATAGGACTGTTGTTACTAAAAATAGAAAAATACTGAAATGAATTCTTCTCCACACCCGCTCAGCATAATGTGATCAATATTGACAGAAAGCATCCTAGTACAATGGCCTTTTAAATTTTTATAAATCGCCATAAAATATGCACTCTTATTAACAAAATACAAAATTAACCGACGTCTTTTTAAAATAAACACTCAAAAGAATTGGGCTAAATTTGACATAAAGCATCCTGGTACAAAGGCCTTTCTAGGCTTGTAAAAGTCATATCAATTCATTTTCAAATATGACTACCACTACTAAATATAGAAAAATATTGAAACGACTTCTTCTCAAAATCCACCCCAATGGATTTGACCAAGCTTGACAGAAAGCATCTTGGCACAAGGGGCTTTCAGATTTGTATTAATGATGCCGACCTGTTAAAATATGGCCGTGGTTGTTAGAAATAAAAAAGACATTAAATAACTTCTTAAAAACTGTTCAACAGAATTTTGACCAAGTTTGACGGAAAGTGCCCTAGTCTGAAAGGCTGATACCGATCCGCCGTCAACTATAGCTACCGTTAAATAGAAAAATAGATAATTTACACACGTGTATCTAATAAAAAACGCTCAATATAATTTGACTAACTTTGAAAGAATCCTTACGTAAAAGCGTTTCTTTTTTTTTCTTCTTCATAATATATACAGCCAACGGCATTGGGAAAAAGTCTGGAGAAAGCAGCCTAATGACCCAGATTATTTTGCCAACTTCTCTTCTCCCGGCGCACTTAGATAGATATCATTCATGCTGATTTAGAGGGGACAGTGACATGAACAATGCTGAAATCATTGTGATTGACGTTTTGGTGTAAGTTTATACGTCCTCAACTGTTCCAAATGTTGGTGGCATACTTAGCGTTTCTCTTCATTTTACCATATTTGAGGCACAGTCTACGATATATGCGAGTACAAAGAAGTTGCTGTACTTTTCCTAAATTCATCAGCTCCAACACTCTATAATGATTTGTTATTAATTTTTCATGGTTCAAATGTAGTATTAATAAGTAATGCCTTTTTTGTAGATCCCGATGCACCAAGTCGTCAGAATCCAAGGTATGGAGAATATCATCATTGGTTGGTCAATGAATATTCCAGATGGGAACGTAACAATTTTGTATGGAGACCATTAAATATCTGGGTTCAGGACCACCACGAGGCACAGGTATGAACACCACTCCCATTTTTTCATATAATTAGGCCATCTTACTTAAATGTCCATGTGATTGTGGATAACGAACAATGGCAATATTGACATTACCCCTCAACAGACTTAAGATTCCAAATGCTCCTCAGAAATGTACAAATTTAGGACCAATGACTGCCATTGAAAATCTAAGTAATATTTTAAATTATGAGAAAATGAAGGCAAACTTACTACAAGATAAGTTGAAATAATCACATAGCACATATAACGCTTTCGGAACAGGAGAAGCGTTACCAAACGCAAACCCTACAACTACTACGACAGTTTAATTTTGCTATTACAGTAAACCTACCTGGTAGTGCTTTCATGTCGCATTTCATTCACTTAACCATAGATGTCAAGAAAATACGCCACTACATACACCTGGCTGCCAACTGCAGAGAAGAATGATTAGTTTTACCACACGAACAGCTTATGATACTGTTTTTACAACGTTCCAACAATTTACATTAACCAGGGCTTTGGCAACTAAAACATGCAGCATCTGCCGTAACTATTAGACGAACTGCTCATTTAGTTCCGAACACGCTATCATAGAGTGTTAAAATTGAAATATGCATTCTTTAAGCTACCTCTGTGTTGCATTCGCTTCAAGTATATGAAGGCAGAAATTCAGTCTCCACTTGCTGGTGACTCTAAAAATGTACTGCATTTGGTCACCGGAGTAGTAGTAGCATGAGAGCGATGGGAGCCATACGGGAATTAACATTAGCCGATAGGACAACATGCAGGAGAGGGTATAGAGCCATACGGGAAATCCAATGTTAAAATGTTCAATTGGTTTAACATTGGGGGTAAATGGTAACATTGCTAGAAGTGGCTGACCTCAATTTGGGTTACGTGGTAACATTGTTCGAGTTGACCTCAAAATATGGCGATATAGAACCAAAGTTTATAGAGTTAACTTGGGGATTGTTATAGGCCGTTTCCATGTTGAAAAATATAGATAGCCATAGGGGAAATGTAATGTAAGTTTATTTATGTATTTTTTTTTTCTATTACTATCCAAACACACCACATATACAATCCAGCACCCGCGTTTTGATTACTATCCAATAGGGATGTCAGTATAGGGTCAAAAGTATTTATAGGGTCAAATGTTGCATAGGGTCAAAAGTTTAATAGGGACAAACGGGAATGGTAATATTAAAATTTTGATCTATGATCTAACACATTACATATACTATTCAAACACAACCCCTACACTCCAACACCCGCTTTTTGATTACTATCCAAACACACACCCTACAATCTATCACACGCTTTTTGGTTACTATTCAAACACACACCCCTACACTCCGGTGCCCGCTTTTGATTACAATCCAACACTTATAGGGGTCTATGGGAATTTAACATGGAAAAAAATAATCGAAAGTGTATAGCTTCAAAGAATCGAAATTTTATGAGGGTCTACGAGAATTTAACATGGGAACGTTTATGGGGATCTAAGAGAATTTAACATGGGAATAGTTATCTACTTTCCAATTACTTAGTTATCTACTATCCAATTACTTAGTTATCTTCTACCCAACACTCTATCACTATCACACTATACACACTATCCAAAACGCATTGTGTAGTGTCTAAAATCCCACACCTACTATCAGACAAATATGATATGATGTAAAAGAAGGGAATGATATCACACAAATATACTATCCAACACCCTTTTTTGAGTATTATCCATTACCTATTTTTTGATTACTATCCAACATCCTCGTTTTGATATACTATCAAAAAATCAACTTTTTGATTACTATCCAACACCTACTTTTTGATTACTATCCAACATGCTGTGGAAGTGATCAAGACTCCCTACACTTACTAACTCAAACGACCCATTATTTCTAAACTGCGTCATTGCTTGATTTTCTTTCGTGGGTCATCAAATCCAACATTGTGAGGACCGTCAACGCTGTGTCGTTAAAGACATCAAATGTGTTGGGTTTCCACATCACGGAAACATCCAGATGTCAGTTCTTGGCTTCTTTCCAAACGCCAAGAGATTTTCCCGGTACGCTCGGTAAGGGTAAGTATCCATGCTGCTGCTCACCAGTTTGTTATTCAAGTACAAATCCACTTCACTGAACAACGAATGCATGAAATTGTTTACGGGAGCTACTCTGGTATCTTCCCCTGGATTGCTGTTGTCCACTTTGAAAACTTTGACTTTCAGGTACAAGTGACTGTTATTCAAATCGATGTAATCTTTGGTTTGTCCTTTGATTTCAAATTCGATAGGGGCTGAGATAGTCAAAGACGACACAGGATGAAATTCTACCCATTGGAATTCTTGGTGGCATGGCAAACAGATCGAGGTCTGACTTGGAACATTCGCAAGAATCTCGGTGCATCATTTTTTCTTTTGTTTTTCAGTTAGTAATCAAATACGTCCAATTCTCTGACAGATGTTCTTCTTTTCTTCTTCTTTTCCTGATCGTGCCTATGAGGTTTGAAAAGTTTTCGACGTCTCTTTCTGCCTTGTCCTTGCTATGGCGTAGAGGAGGAATTAATGCCTTCGCCAGAAGTGTGAAGCGAATTTATAGGGGTTTCTTGACGACCCAAAAAGTCTTTTCCAGTTTGCTCCAACACATTTTTCCTGCTTTCATGGAAGTTTCATTCGGCCCTTGTTGGTTGATTAGTACGTTTTGGAGACATTTTTTTCCTTGCGTCAAAGCTGCATCTTTTAAAGCATGCAATCCTCGAGTAACTATAGGTTTCAAGATGGGTACTACCGTACGAAAAGCTGCTTTTAACATATCTCCTAAACCATGTCCTCGTTGTCGAGCGACTCCTTGGTACACATGATACATCTGTTTTTACAATTCACTGGAGAATTGTTTTTGAAAATGTAGTTTCACGGTGACTTTTCCTTTGGAGAATACAACATTTTGTCCCAGATCTCCTTTTATACTAATATTGACACTGTCAGAATACGATTTACTGACAGGAAGATGATGACGATGTACAAATTCTTGGTGAACGTAATACGTGTTTCCTCCTTCATCGTAAGCAGCTATGGCAAGATCCACTTTGAAAGGAATGACTAGCAGCAACAGAGCAGCTGTGTTTCCTACGACGTTATACTCAACGACATCCGAGTACACAAACATCAAGTTCAGTCCTTCGTTCGGTTCGATAGGGAAGCGAAAATTGAATGCGGTGCTATGTTTTGCTGTCGGAAAAATCCATTTTAAGAGGATGAGCAATTTTATGGCACTCGATCAGTACACTTCGGCGAGTTTTCTCCAGTGCTTTGCCAAACTGATCGTTGAAATAGCTGAAATCGTTTCGACGAGATGTTGAGCATTAAAATAAAATCCTCCATGAATTCTCATGGAATAGATATTCAACTGGGGATTCGCTGGTGATGGTACTTTGGATTCGTAAATGAGAAGATCATATGTGTCCAAGTGTTCTTGAACTTGTTCGTTGAATATTTCGACGAGGAAAGTGGTTTGATCTCCAACCACATTCTTGACTTGAGTGGGATAAATGATTTCTACCAAAACTACTTCCCAATGCGCTTTGTGATTCAATTGTATGGTTTGAGGTAATTTTGCTGTGAAACAACATAAGGTATTGTTGTGAAACACATCCAATGAACTGTCACTCGGTAAGGTTAAATAAAATTGGTTATTCATAGTTCGATGGTTCTGGTTTCTGAGAAGTCACTCGATATCAAAGGAGAATGATTTTCCAAATGTTCCAAAAGAGGGTTGCTGCTGCTGTTGCTGTTGTGACCGGAAGAATGTTTGTGGTGACTGGTGTTGCCAGCAAGGCCATCTTTGTTGTTGTTGATACTGTCGGTATATTTCAACGAAGGAATGGGAAGAAGATAACCAATAAAACTGCTGCGTAAAATAGTCCAGAATTCTTTATTGCAACTCAAATTTCCAGCGGCTGCTCTAATGACAAAATACACCACAAAGATTTGGCAGAAAAGACGATTTGATTTTTAAGGACACGTTCTCCACACCACACCTACAGGGATTGTTTTTGTAGTTCTTGAAGAGAGGAACTCTGAGAAGGAGAGGTAGCTGCTGTGTTTAACGGCATGGTGGTCACTTATACTTCTTTTTATAGTCGATGAGTTGTGAAGTTGCAATCCGAAAATCGAAACTATGTGGATATCCTTTCCAACATACTTTCACTTCTTGAAGTCGACGTTTTCCCACTTTGCGTGTTCTTTGATCGAGAATGCTTTCTATATCGTACACTTCGTCTTCTTTCTTAGTCACTCGTTGTAACTCAGGTAAGTAAAAAGTTCCTTTAACACTTATCCGTTCATATCTTTCAACGTAGAGTTTTGTTTTACCAATGCGAACCAAATTTCCTGTGTTTATTTTTTTTCCCTCACTTATGCCTCAATATTAAAAACAATCGTATTGCTTACACACAATACACTCACAAACATACTTATTCACTATCACACAAGAGGGGTAATTATAATGCTGGGATTTTGTTTCTGTTTTAGTTGGCAATCATTTGAGTAGTATCTCTTTCCCAAGTGATTAAAGGAGCTGTGGAAAGGGCTGTATATGTCTGTCATCCACAAAATACTTAACCTTAAAACAGAAGTATATTTGTAGGTATAGTGTGTGTAAGCACTACTACCCTTCGCATTTTTACAGATAGACAGACAATTCTTTTCTTAATAAGTACAAACACTCCATGTACGATGCATAACTTCATTTCTCTCATTCCTGTTTAATGTCTATAGAAGACTATGATACTTAAGTTTTACCGTTTTCAATCTCGAACAGAAAATTTTACTTTCTCTCTGTCAGTCTTTGGTTTGGCACAACAAACAATTCTATCCAAAGCAACATCACCACCCTAAAATTGAAAATAAAAATGGCAAATAAAAATTAAGAAATGAAAATTGAAAAAGCAAAAAATTTGGAAATGAAACTTAAAAATAGTAAATTGAAAATGAAATTAAAACAAAATGAAAATTGAGAAAATGAAATTTGAAAAACTAAATTTGAAGATGAAAATTAAACATAATAAACTGAAAATGAAATTCGAAAATATTTGAAAATGAAATTTATAAATGTAAATCTGGAAATGAAAATTAAAACTGATAAATTGAAAATGAAAATTATAAAATATGAAAATTGAAAAACTAAATTTGAAAATGAGAATTGAAAATAAAAATTTGAAAATGAAAATTTACAAAAATGAAATTTAAAATAGAAAATTGAAAATGAAATTTTAAAAAGTAAATCTGAAAATGAAAATGAAACTTAAAAGAATGCTAAATTGAAAATGAAAATTTAAAAATAAGAAAATAAAAACACCATGTTTGAAAATGAGAATTCAAAAATGAAAATTTAGAAATATTAAAATTAAAATTAAAATTGAAAATTAAATTTATAAAGTAAATCAGGAAATGATAATTTAAAAAATGATAAATTGAAAACAAAAATGTTAAAATATGAAAGTTGAAAAACCAAATTTTAAAATGCAGAATTGAAAATGAAAGAGGGAAAATGAAGTTGAAAATGAAACAACGAAAATGAAAATTGAAAACTAAAATTACAAAAATGAAAAACTGAAAATGAAATTGAAAAACAAATTTTAAACACGAAAATTGAAAAACCAAATTTGCCAATGATAACCGAAAATGGAAAATTGCAAATAAAAAAGTTTCAAATTAAATGTACAAGCAAAATATAAAAATGAAAATTTTAAATAAAAATTTGAAAATGAAATTTAAAAATGAACATTCAAAATGAAAAATTTAAAATTAAAAATTGAAAATGAAGTGGATTGTCTCTTGTCTTGCGAAGGGGGTTAAAGGTACAGTTTCAGCAATATCCTAATATCGCAGTTCCACCAAGTCCGCACACATTCTGAGAGATTATTAACTGTAGACTACAATGCAGTGACAGTTCGTCTCAAGTACAAGATAGCAGAAGTAGCCGATGCTTCCTGTTGCGCACGCTTTACCATTGAGTTACCTGAGTTACGCCATCTCATGCCAATCATCCTGTCGTTACCTGGCATTGTGTATTGATTGTACAAAGCACGCAGCCTCGATCTTAAGGCCCTTGCGTTGTGCGTAACCGCAAGTTTGGTCAGTTCATCTCTTGGTTTTGTCGCTCTACTTTTCAGGAACGGAGTACTTAAATGAAATCGAATCGGCAAATATGTGTGAATAAAACAACTATTGACTCCGTAACATATAGAGGTACATCCAAGAAAATAATACTGCAAAGTCATAGGTACACACACAGTTCTGCGAAAATGAAATTGCATAACAGTTTGAGTTAACTTTCAGTTAAAAGCACTGTTAGAAACAACAGAATTACTGAAAGCTATATGGACACAAAGCACATGCGTATTATTGTTCACGACTGTCAACAGTGAGGGCTAATTCCCCAGAGCGAAACTATTTCCTCCACCTCAGTTATGATTGGTCAATAATGACATCATATAAATTATTATCATTTAGTTAAGTCTTGTGATTTCTAAGTTTGGTTTTGATTGGCTAATAGTGGCATCATAGTTGCCGAAAATAAGCACAACGTGTTGACATCATAATATCTTAATAAATGATTGGAGTTAATTATTCCGTAAAGTCAATCTTGATTCGTCGTAAATAGAGTAAATAATTCAGTGAAGTCAATTTTGATTGCGTCATAATTTGACAGACACTTTGCTACAGCTGAGATCATGCATGTAAATAGCGGCCCTTGTAGAGCTGACTAAAACCTCAAATGTATGGATGACATGGTTTAGATGATGATCTCATTCCTAGATCACCTAGATGGCAAATAGACTTATGTGAGTCAATTATGTCCACCTTATATATGTGTCACTTATGTAATTACTGCCTTGGCCCTACTACTTAACAATATTAATAAAGTAAGATAATAATGCATAAGATCATTGCAATTATCAATCTATACATGTAGCAGTGTATTAATCAATTATCAATCTATACATGTAGCTGCGTAATAATCCGTTATCTATCTATACATGTAGCTGTGTATTAATCAATTATCAATCTATTACATGTAGCTGTGTACTAAGCAATTATCAATCTACACATGTAGCTGTATAATAATTAATTATCAATCTATACATGTAGAAAGGACAAACCAAATGTGATTATGGTAAGCACTTGAATTTCGACTTTATATGTTTCAGGGCTCCACCGCTCTGTCTTCTTGCTATATAAACAGCCACAGGGACTGATGAATGTTGGTGACCGTCAAAAGATAACCAGTGATGAGGGCAGGGCAAAGCATATTGTGTGACAATTGATCAATAAGTATGGACTTGATGGAAATTTGGTGGCTGGCAATTTGTTTCGGGCACAACATGATGATTGTATGGCCATTTTTTCAAAAACCCGCTTGCTTAATAATTCCAAGATCAACCAAACGAATAATTCCCAGAATAATCTTTCAATAAAAAAATTGCTCTTACAACTTTCCCTGTCTACACAGTGAACATTTCAAAAACGTAGGCTTGCATAAATTTAATCTTATATATAAAATCAAAAGGCTTTAGGAGTTTATACCTTCAAGCAGCTCAAAGTTTTCTACATACCATATATGTAACTAGAAACCCTTTACTAAGGAATTGTACCACATATCTATACAGTTGCCCACTGCACTGTACTACCTGTGTACTCAGCCACTAGGTAAGATGTTCCTAGCTGGGCAGCTGTAGCTAAAAATATACACAACCGTTCAGAGACCCTTTGGTTTCTCCACAGTTATTAAGTGCAGCATGAGAAATAAGAAGCCGTTACTATGTATCCCATATAGAAACTTTACCAATCTGCATCAGACAAATACTTGATCTATTAAATATAAATGCCCCCTTAGCTCAGATACTTAGTCGAAGGAATGTTCTGTCATAGCTGATAGGTTAAGAAGTATTGTTCTGTTGCAAGAGATAATAGAGTGGGTGGCACACTTCAACTAGTATTTGACTTCTGATATTACTCTTCTTGGAATTGAGATTCCGATACATGTTTTATAATAAAGGTTGTCTTCCTTCTTCCAATACACTTCCTGATTATATTCCGTAAGGAGTAGATTCACTATTTTGCAAATCCAGCCCTTCCAAGGTAACAAAAGACGGTCACAACATCGCCTGGTTTGTTTTATCAACAAATGTGCTTAAATGTGTCTACTTGTTGCAGTGGAAATCATACTAGAGTGGTCTCCACTTTATACAGAGATTGGCCCCAAATCCTGTCAATCCTCAGATATTGCTTCCGCTCTTGCCTTGTCAACACAATCTTATCATGACCTCACAAATACCAATTATTCAGTTTGTGCCAATTTCAACAGTTGCGTGATTTCTATGAGTTTTATGTCTCAGGTGAGCATGCTCAATCTCTCTCTCTCTCTTTCTCTCTCTCTCTCTCTCTCTCTCTCTCTCTCTCTCTCTCTCTCTCTCTCTCTCTCTCTCTCTCCCAACTCAACTATCTAACTTCATCGTGCAATAAGCCCATGGACCCATCATAATTTCCTGCCTGAGGGTCTTTAGTACTTACAGTTCAACTCAGTACTCGACTTTTTTGTACATTAAATCCCGTGCAAAAAGATCATATCTGCATTTTTAAAAATGGCATTTATCGTATTTCATAGTTTACACTTCAAAGTAAGCTCAGTGCAACGTTTGATTGAATTCAACTGTATATGCCACTGTTGTGCTTTGTCTAATTACAGGTATGAACAACAACTGGCAAAATTAAATGTGTGATGAAAGAGTTTCAAGCTAGATGAAGATTATCACCCCACCTGTATTGATCGTATAGCGTGCAGTTCGAATCATATATGTGACATGTGCACACACTGTTCCAAGGAAGCATGGGCGATCGTCACAACCAGGCATTTCTTCTCTTCAAATGAGAGATCCAGAAACACATGCAGAAGGATCAATATTTCCACCGACATCTCCTCTGTCACCAATTTGCTGATCCCCAAATTACTGCAGTCAGAGTCATCGCCCATTTGAGTAATCCCTGTTATCACTGGCTTCTCACACAGCTTCAGGCCCGCCGTGGACCACGCTGCCAGAACCATAGCAAATTATCACGTCATAGCCAATTGGACCATTACAGTCATGGCATGTTGGTCTAAACGGCCGAGTCATGACTATGCTATATTCGCAGGCAGACAACGGTGCGAGATACAGTGATCTTTCCAGGGATAGCCAAAAGAGACTTCAGCATGAGACACAAGCCGACCACCTCCAGATCCAGCACAGCCTCGCCCTATGCAGTTGACTACAGGGATTGGGTAAGGTGATCTATCTTCTGGGTATACCCAATTCCGGTTCCAAGACACAGCGTCTGGCACGCGATAATGTCAGTTCCAGACCCGATTTTGTCCCTGATGATCGGCTTCACTGGAACTGGATTCGGTAAACCATCCCATACTATCCAGTATATGACGCACACAAGTATCACAGACCGGCACCAGACAGGTCAACTAACGTTCCAGGCTCCGTCACGACTTAGTACCGGCTACCGTTTCCCAAACTTGCATTCCCGGACACTTGGTACCAGTCCCTGACATTCAGTGATACGCATAATGAATGCCTGGAAATAACCGTATGACATCATGACGGGACTCCAAGGTTAATTTACCGTTTGTGACAAGCTGCATTGCATGCTCAATCGTCACAATTTTCACAGGAGACTTCGCTAAGAACCCACTCCTCTGAGTTCGAATATGCACGCTCACAAACGCTATCTTCCATCCTCGACCCAGTGATGTCTAGTGAAGTCCCAACCTTCTGTACATATTAAAGAAGTTTTCCTACTTCTGCCTCCAAAGGTGTGTCCTTCTCCTGCTCCGTGAATGGCCCCTTACAGAATTCCCACATTTGCCAATCACTTCCTTCAAACAACTTCCACAGTCTAGTCCAGTCATTGACATCATCCATTGTTTTGAAAGGCATCTCAAAGGCTCATGTGCCCACAAGCCTTTCTTTTAACAACGACGACTCCCATCAAAATTTAATCTCGATTTTTACAAGACGCACGCCGGGAATCCCAGCATTCGACGGAGACATCGCAGGCCTGGAGATGTCAAAGTCTGCTGGAAATCATTCCTCGACACGCGACAGCCGGTTCGAAATGTTTCTGCAATATGATCCATGCTCTACTTGTATTCGGTGTCTATATTTGAGCAGTCCTAATACATCCTAGACCCTTCCGTCGGAGGTCACAACCATCTTGAACCACGTCTGTCTCCCTCAGAAAAATGTATTGAAAATGATCTTCGCAGTGTCTAGCATTCGATCAGAACATCGAACTCCTTCCCGGAAATTTCTTCGACTTTTAGGTCTTCTCAATGCCGCAGTAAATCTTCTTGTCTTAAAACGCCTGTTCACAAGACCCTTGCAAATAATCCATCTATCCTAATGGCTGCCCAACCTTTGAAATCTAGATCAAGTTATCAAAGTTTAGAACCACATGAAATTCCATCTTAGCAGATGGGATGACCTCACTTGCCTTACGGCTGGTATCCAGCGTCACAATCAACCTTTGGAAATTACGACCTACTCAAACACCAACAAAACAGGCTGCAATTTCGACCACCAGCCCTCCTTCCAAAAAATGAGCTGGATCTGGCTTGTTTAGGAACGCCCGTTAGACATCAATCTTCTAGAGAAGAAAACAATAATGAATATCTTTCAATCATGGCAGGAGACGCTGTCTAAAAAGGTCATTTTCATACTGCCCGACAACTCAACTGTCGTCATTTCCATCAGAAGGCAAGGGGGGAACAAAGTCCACATACCTCAGACTTCTGGTTTTTGGATTTTCTCAAGTCGTGTCATCGTCAGCAAATCTACGTCTAGGGTGTGCTCACTATTCTAGTGGACTCACTGTTTCGACGAAATCAGCCCTTCAACACCGAATTGTCCATTCACTCCTGGGTCTTCAGTCGAATATTCCACAGTGGGTGGGTGTGCGGCTTGGGGAATCTGTCTCTCACGGACCTTATTGCAACGAGTTGAAACGCTCATCTTCGGACCTTTATCTCGCCAGTCATAAATTGAAAGACCTGGACGGTTGACACTCTTTCCATGAATTGGAGCGGTTTCGATGCATACGCCTTTCACACAACCCTTCTGATTTCTAAAGTCTTGCAGAAAGCGATGGAATCAGAGTACCGAGTAATCCTGATTGTGCCCCTCAAGTGGAAAATTCATGGATCAAATACGCCTTCAAATTAGCGGCGGTGATCTCCAATAACATTATGCCTTTTCCTCGCCTGCTGAATCAACCTCAAGTACAGGTTTTTCAATCATAAAGAAATGTTTGACATGCACGCCTGACTCATTTCAAACAGCCGTTGGAAAAAAAGTTCACTGAACAAGTGGTGGACAGAATTGCTCGAGCAATAAGACTCACCACTTTGAAAGCCTATAAGAACAACGGAGAGCTGTCCCTCTGTCGTGTGAGCAGAAACATATTTCCCCCTTTAAAAGAATAAGTACAGTACTGCAAATAATTAACTTCCTCCTATTGCTCTTTGAGGAGACGCAGTTAGCTCACAATACAATTAATGGCTACTGTTTTACAGTCTTAGATAGGAGGATATTGGCCAGAACAATGACTTCTCTAGCCAATGTCCTGGGCCCATTGTCCAAAATGGAATCTTCCTTGGGTTCTGACGTGATTGAATAAGACACTTCTTAAATCAATCACTGTCCAAAGCCTCTGTGTTTCATTTTTTATACAGGGGACGCTGACTAGTCACTTTAGCTACAGCAGGCAGAATCAGTGAGATTCACGCCTTATTGGTCGACTTGAGCTATACGCACTTTCGCCACGATTTTTGCTTTATCTCTTGGATGATTTCAGTTATGGAGCAGTTGCGGTCAAATGCTGTGCTAATGACAACTGCCATAATCTATTGATCCGATATGCTTAAGGGATATTGAAGGTGCTTTATGCAGCAGTAAGGAAAGAGTTCCAAGCATGTTTTATTGTGCGGATATATGGAGGTGCCTTGTCCTTTCTGTATAGTAGTAAGGAATGTGATTCAGCAGTGGTTAGATCGCTAATGAGAGAGCTGGAGGTTGAATTAATGAGTCACAAAAAACACCGTACCCCCGCCCCCCGACACACACGCCTCCCCTCTACCCATATTTTCCAGACAAGTTTCCACCAAGTCAATGTATCCACATTCTCTGTATAAGTTTATATTTCACGTGTAACTTTTCTAGCATCGTATTCGATCAATGAAGTGAACCACAAATGTATATTTTACTGCGAGAGAGAGAGAGAGTGTGTGTGTGTGTGGGTGTCTAGATTGTCACATAATTGGCAACTGCCCTACACATCGTAATCGTGGTAGTGGAAGTGTGTCACAGTATCTCAATAATCAAGAAGGAATTAAATATGTGTTCACTCCAGAGCTCCGAACATGTTTTGACCATATATACTCCCCCCTGCTCCCGGTCATGTTACTTCAGAAAGTTAACTCCAATATGTGTTACAAGCCGCCGACATTTTTCTTTGATGATGAGACAACTTTAAATCGCTTAATTTGTAATAACTTAGGAGCTGAAGCATCAGATTCTTACTCTAACGTCCATTGTTTGGAATATTGAGTACAGCTAAGCTCCTACCCCATCAATACAGTGCAGGTGTATTTTCACATACGCATGGTCAGCAACACTAAATACAGACAGGCGGTATGAGAGAGTTGAAATGAACACTAAAGCTGTATTTCACCCAGATGATATATCATAAACATATTTTAATAATGAAAAGTAAACAACCCCAATCATAACATCACTCTTATAATAACTGATTAAAATTAATACATGTAGACACTGAGAGAGAGAGAGAGAGTGACAGATGCTTTTAATAATCAAAGACAATGACGAGAAAATGTAGTATCTTTTAATATATTAACTTAATTTTTTTAACCTTTTGCGTCTATTTGAAATCACAATCTGTGAATTCGAGAAAAGTGGACAGAAATTTTTGTAACACGCAGTTAAGGTTACAAAACGAATGCTTGAGACTGCATTTACATTAAATCATCCGCTTATAAAAATGTATATAATATTCAGCTAAAAATATCTAAGCTACTAAGAAAGCTTCTCTATTTACGTGCACCGGTAATACTAAGATATCTGCAAAAATCCATACAAAAATAATATCCTGAAACATTAACTTGCAATTATCACCAGTAAAATCATTAAAACAAAACACTATAACATCAAAAACGAATCCATAAATTCAAGAGCAACCACTGCCTGCATGCTCCGTCATTCCATTGTGAGTACAGTGAGTACATGTTTATGTTCCATCATTCTTTTCATTTTTTGCAATCTGTCTTTTATCAGTCCTTTCATTCTATCCGAATGTATTTCTTCCGTCTTTCCGTTGTTCCCTATATATCCCCTATAGCAATGCTGCTCAGTTCCGCTGTTCTGTGCTTTAGCAACGAGTTATGTTCAACATGACCAATACAATCCTAATATTTCGTGTCACAATCTCTGTTCAGGTTACTTTGACATCTCATGATGCACACTAAATGTTCGTACCATGAATACGTCTTCAATGGAAATGGTTCAATGACAATGTGAAAAACAGATAGAAACAGCCTATATTTTTCGCCAGAAGGTCAGCATGTCAGCTGATCGGTATAGTGGATCACATTATGACATTTGTTGACATAAACTAAAGGAGATGGGTGGAGCTTAAAACTTTCGCTGACCCACAAGACAAGTCATATGGAAAACAGACACGAACATTATCAAATTTAGGCTACACTACGCCCAATCGTCAGGTTAAATGAGATAATGCTCGTGCACTGTTCTCTATATGTAACAGATTTCCACATCTGGTCTTTTATTCAATTTTTGAAAGTAATTATATAGCTATGGAATTACTAATATGCGTAAATTTTGGCACAATCCTTTTATTTTTTTTAAATGTAGTCAGCAATGCAGATGTCAGCTTCGTATCACTAAGATATACATGGACAAGTTGACATTATAATTGCTTGGACACTGAGTTTGGAACAGAACTGTTTAAGTTTAGGGGTAGAGTAGTTTGCTGTTACAATCAAACTCCCTATTCTGATCCGCTTTTGGTCGGACTTATAAATATATATGCTTCTATTTTCAAGATCTCGGAGAGTTTGATAATGAGCGAGATTCACATATTGGCTGAGTTTGTTACCACACTAGAGTCCATATTTCTGATCAGATTTTTCAATAATGAGCGAGATTCACGCATATTAATGGGGTGATCTTGAATCTGATTGGCTGAGCTTTTTAGTATCCTGGAGGCAATACATTTGATCCGATTTTGACCACACTTGCAATATATTCTTATATCAACAAGATCTTGCACATTTCGATAATGACAGAGAATAGCGCATATAATTGAGGCGATTTTGCATCTGATTGGTTGAGCTTGTTACCACTCTGAAGATCAAATTATATCCGATTTCAATCAATCTTGGAATATATGCTTATGTTCTCAAGATCTTTAATGATTTTGATAAAAAGCTTGATCCACGCATATTATTGAGGTGATCTTGCATCGGATTGGCTGATCTTGTTACCACTCTGGAGGTCATATTTCTGAGTAGCTTTTTTGTGAAACTTTAAATATATGTTTATATCTTCAACTTCTCAGAAAGTTTGATAATGAGCGAGATCCGCAAATGTTGATGACGAGATCTTGCATCTGATTATCTGAGCTTGTTACCATTCTGGAAAGCATATTACTGCATCGATTTTTATCGAAGTTGATAAATAGGCTTATTTTATCAGATCTTGGAAGAGTACAATTATGAGTTAGATTCATGCATTTTAATGAGGTGATATTCCATCTGACTGGTTGAGCTTGTCAACACTGCACCGACATTGTATTTGATATGATTTGATCAAATTTGCTAAATATGCTTATATCAGCACGATGTCAAACAAGTATGAGCAAGATCTATGCATATTAATGAGGAGATTTTTCATCTGATTGGCTCAGCTTGTTACCACTCGAGAGATAGTATTACTGTGTAAATGCCTCTGGATGAGTGCAGCACCCTTTCACACCAAACAGCTACCTATATTTCACACTACACTGACATTCGTTATGTTTTGTCTTTTTCACGGGCACTATTGACTGCGGGTTCATGCCATATTATGAGTAGACGTCTCGTTGAGAATGCGACACCATCCTATAAAAATCGATCACTGTAACCTAAATTTGTACTTATTTGACTTTGGTTGTACGTTTAACTGAGTTATCCGTGCACTGTTGGTCGCAGAGTCGTGCTTCTTTGTATTTTTTAATAGGATGGTAACGGCATTCGTTTTCTATGAACACGTTTTTATCCGGGTGTTGCGGATTAATACATCAACGTCCCAAACAATCTATTGAAGACGATTCTGAGCATTCTTCTGCTTGCTGAACAAGTCATTTGATTATTTATGTACCTTTGAGCATTTCTGCCTTCAGAAATATACACGTCAGCACTTCATCCAAGGGGCGACAGATCTCGGTCTACGCTTCTTGCAGATGAACTCACGCTACACACGGTTTAATACAACAGATCCTTTTCCTGCTATAATTTGAGAAAATGAAAGAAACGTATAAACCAAAATCTCATGAAGCTTCTCTTGGATGTAATAATAATAATAATAATAATAATAATAATAATAATAATAATGAACCCTCCCTGATTTTCCATCGATATTTCTAACTTAGAGCAGAATAAAAACTTAAATTCACAACATTATAATTAATTTTCTTCTTTCATTATGATTTCTTGCAATCTGATTGGCCATGATGTATTCTCTTTTGTATTTCCTTGATTGACACCTGCATGAACTGAAGAAAGAAAAGAAGAATTAGGCCCTGCCCACTGGTACTACGTTCGGGATCATTTGGATCATTCGCGGCTAATCATTGGTAAAATAAATTGCAATCATAATTTCGTTCAACCAGACTCTCAGAGAGATCTACGCCTGCCGATAGTCTGGTCTAGGTCTGTTATATTTCTATTTTCTTCAGTCCGAAAAAGAAAAAGAAAAAAAGACACAGTCTATTCCCAAAAGTCCATCAAAACTATCTGTGTATAAATGTAAACACATTTATCATTTAATATAGAGCCTGTAAAACGCATTGGGAAAAAAAGCGGACAATCAATTCCCATGTTGGGTTAAAGTTGAGTTAGTGTCACTGTCTGAAGATTTGCAAGATTTTCGTGAAGAAGCGAAAACCAGCATTATCTAAATACGATTTAAGTGGTCAGTCCAAACATATACAAAATGTTTAACAAATATGAAAAGTGTGCATTTATATGATCTAAGTCTAACAGCACTGACGAGCCTGTCAACCAATTAGCGACTTTACCAGACTTTTTATAAGCCAGGTTTTCTGCATTTCAAACTTTGGTATGGACATTTACACGTGTGGTGAAGATCTCACAGAAACACATGAGAGGTCTGATTGAACTTAGATCACTAGCTAAATCCATAGTGTAATCAGCGATTACATACTCGCCTCTAGGAAACATTTAATAGTCTGTAGTAGCCACTGAAAACATTAATTAGCATTCAGAAAATAGGTTCAGATAAAAATGATCTTGACCACGAAACGTTTGCCTTTTTTAATGACGTTTTTACGGGTAATTTTTTCTCCTTACATTTTAACTTTAATTCTTTTCAAAATTTAAAATGTTAGCTTTCAGTCGGCATTATATAGCCAGTATTATGCTAACATACTGCTAAAGCGAGCAGGCAAACAACCATACCTACATATTAACCAACCAACTTACCTACTGCGATGAGAACCGTGTTGGATCAGTGGTTAGCGTGCCGGACTCACGACCCAATCCTACCATCGGACCAGTCTGGGTCAGCTACCGTGGTGTGTCCTTTGGCAAGGCACTTAACTCTAATTGCCTCGGTACTAAATAACCTACTTGTGTTGCTGTGCCGTGATGCACCAAACCAAACCAAGCCTAATGTGAAAAAGCATAAAGGGCATACAATATTTTTTAAAAAATAATTATGATATAAAAGTAGAAGTACTATGATGAGTTCGTTGAAACCATGCATAATGTTGTTTTTTGTTTTATTTTTTTTAAATCGTTGTTCTTAAAATCTGCTTAAAAAAGCTATTCTTATTTTCCACCCTGGAAGTCATATTTTACTGCGTGAAAGTCACAGGCTTTGAGACAGCCAGTAAGTAATTCACACTAGTTCGTAGATTAGCCACAACATATGAGGCCTCACATGGGAAACATGCAGTCTACTCAACTTATACATATACTGATTTGTATGAACAATGCAGAGTGAACCTGTTGAGGGTAACCTATCACAACATACCACGTAAGTCATTCCTGCTACCAACTGTACTAGTCATAAAGAACCTTATGAGCCGGCTAGGATATATATATATATATATATATATATATATATATATATATATATATATATATATATAAATATATAAATATATATATATATAGTATGTAATCTGTATCATTTATATACCACGAGATGTATAAATTTTTCATTAAAAGAAAACGAGGCTTGCCGAGTTTCCTTTTAATGAAAAATGTATACAACGAGTAGTATATCAAAGATACAGAGTACATACTATATATATATTTTATTTATATCACATACAAATACACATACTTGCATTTCCAACGGAGTTAAGATTGACTACAGGAAACTGTGTATTGCCGGAGTGAGTGAACTCTTCACATCATGACCAGTGTGTCCGCTACAAAATGTAGTTCTGTACCTATTGCGGCTATTCACAATTCTCTTTGCAAATTGATAAGTTACTTCTTTTCTTTTTTTTAGTTAATATTTTCATTCATATTGATTAAATAAATATAAGACACACTTATGATTTAAACATGAAAGATGGTTTAAGTTAAGAAAGTATAGCACTACAAACACAGCATGTTAGCTTCTTGAACACTGAACGCGCAGCCATTCAGTCACCGCAGAGTATATTGAAACGACTGTGGAATATATACTAAGCTAAATGATGAGCCAACAAGAGGTAATTAAAACATTTAAATGTATTTACAGTTGATCTAAGTTATTATTATGTTTTAATTAACATTGCTACCGACCATAAGATTGTTTTTATCCTCCATCTCTTTCTTTCCCCTTTCCGTTTGTTTCATGTGGTAGCTTTCTTTATATTCCCTTTGATGACGTAGTACACAGTAAACATTGATAGTACGGTGTTAATCTAAATATGCTCTCAGTAAATCTATTTACTGTATATCGTAACATCCTTCCTTCTTTTCACAAAAAAAAAAAAAAACAAAGAAATAACGAAACTTTGTACATGTAAAAACAAAAAAAATTAAAACACTCACTGTGTATGATAATACAGCTTAAAGAACTTGACTTATGTCTAACAATAACTAACTTAACTAGTCTATTTCTGAGTACACATGTTCTTAGACAAAATCTTCATATTTCTTTGGCGGTTTAATGTTTCTGGTCCTTGTTGATTTGTATGAGTTTTCGAGATTGACCACAGGATGTCCGCTCACTGCTTTTGGTTTGGGCGATGATTCCACATGAATTGAATTTTCTTTACACTGAGAACTTTTGCCTTCCATATTTACTTCTTCACTAGTGGCTGTATTTTTACTAGACTTGACACTAGATTCACTTGCACTTTGCTCTTCATAAGCTGTTTTTTTTACACACTTTTGATCATTGAAAACACTTGGATCACTGATCATTGGCTCTGGAATGGCTTCTGATGTAGCCCTGATGTACTTTCGGTTCCTTCTGTATAGATGCCCATTTACATCGACTACATATGATCGTGGTGAATGTTGTTCCATACAGGTTCCGAGCCGCCATTTTCTCTCTCGATCATTTGGTAGAGGCGCCATACGGACAGATTGTCCGATCACCAACTCTGGCAAGTCCTTTGCTCCTTTGTCGTACTGGAACTTGGACTGCTGGTGTTTCAGCATTTTCTTCTGTCGCACGTTTTCTACTACTTTCGGTTTTAGAAGCTCGTCTGAAATTGGCAATGTGTTTCTAGTTCGCCTGGACATTAAACGTTGCGTTGGACTGCTGTCCATTCCTTCTGTTGGTTTGCACTGTATTCATTACATACGCTACATTTTTCAACATGATCGCGAATTTCACTGTTCATATTTGGCCAGAAGAGTGTGTCGCGAGATTTCCTTAGACATGACTCGACCCCCATGTGACTTGCATGTATTCGCGTAAGCATTTCACTGCGAAGTGTCTTTGGCACTATTAGTCTGGCTCCCTTGAAAACCACCCCGTCTTGGACTGCTAATTCATCTCGAATCGTCCAGTATTCACGAATTATGACAGGTACTTCCGCTTTGGAATCTGGCCATCCTGCCAGAATAACTGATTTTAGTGTTTGTAACGCTTCATCTTGGTATGAATGTACTTGAATTTGCTTAAAACGCTGTTCAGTCACATTAACTGTTTCAGCAAAGTTAATTGCTGATAGATCTTGGTCAAGCTTCTGCTGTTGAATGCTGAAAACTTCAATAGTGTCATCATTGTCCTTCCATGTTGTCGGTAAGAATGCTCTAGATAATGTATCGGCTATGTACATCTCGGTCCCTTTTGTGTATTGAATACATAAACTGTATTTCTGCAGTCTTAAGAGCATACGTTGTAACCTCTTTGGCGCATTTAACAGTGGTTATAGATTGTTTCTAGAGGTTTGTGATCTGTATGAACAGTGACTTGAGAACGACCATATATATAATGTTCAAACCGTTCACACGCGAATACTATTGCTAAGCACTCTTTCTCGATCTGTGCATAATGTTTTTCTGCAGTGCTTAACGCTCTTGAGGCAAATGCAACTGGTTGTCCATTCTGAAGCAATGTTGCTCCAAGCCCTGCTTCACTCGCGTCACATTGTAGAGTTACTTCGTCTTCCAAATCATAGTATCTAAGCACTGGTTGCTCAGTTACTAGTCGCTTTATGGTGTCAAAGGCTTCTTCTTGTTGTGATTGCCAATACCACAATTTATCTTTTGTTGTCAATCTTCGCAACGGTTCACATGCTTCTGACAAATGTGGTAAGAATTTGGAAAGATATGTCACTAGTCCAATAAAGCGCTGTACCCCTTTTACGTCGGTTGGCTTCGGCATGTCTAATATTGCTTGTATCTTCTTTGGATCTGGACGTATACCACTGGACGTGAGTATGTGGCCCATGTAACTTACTTCAGTTTGTCGAAGCTTCAGTTTGTCCTTGTTCAGCTTTAATCCTACCGCTCTTGCTCGCTCTAGAACACTAACCAGTTTCTTATCATGATCTCTTATGGCTTCTTCCATGGTTTCGCCTTGACCATATACCAAAATATCGTCCACGATAACTTCAGTACCTTGTAGCCCTTCTAAAGCATCGTGTTGTCTGCGCTGAAATTCCTCTGGTGCAGACGAAATTCCAAAAGGGAGACGTAACCACCTATATCGGCCAAATGGAGTCCAGAATGTTGTAAGGTAGCTACTTTTTTCTTCAAGTTTTACTTGCCAAAATCCATCCTTTGCATCAAGAACTGTAAATACTTTGGCTTTTGACACTTTAGGAAGAATGTCATCAATTGTCGGCATCATGTACTTGGAACGCTTTATGGCTTTGTTAAGATCTTTAGGATCCAAACACACCCTGAGCTTTTTTGGTTTTCTTACAACTACCATACTACTAATCCAGTCAGTAGGTTCCACCACTTTTGTAATGATCCCTTTGGTCACTAGTCGTTCGATTTCTGCTTTCACTTCTGCTTTCTGGGCAACTGGTACCCGTCTAGGCTGATGCTGAACCGGTTTTATAGTTTTATCAATTTCAATGCTGCATGTCCCTGGTAGGCATCCAAGGCCATCAAACACATCACTATAATCTTCAAAAATGACTTCCTTGGTTAGTATTGTCTCGGTAGTTTGCACCACACTGTTTACCACGTTTACAGTGATGATGCCCAACTTTACGCTAGCTGCTGCTGACAATAATGTTGTAGCATCTTTGCCGGCAATCTCCACAACATGAAATTCCAGATTTGTTTTTACTTGACCTACAGTACATTTAATTACGCATTTTCCAACTGGTAATAATGTGCTCCCATCATATAATTTCAGCTTCGTTTTTGTTGGCACCATTCTTGGCTTTTTCTGTTTTGCTATGCGTGATAGAACACTGGTTGATATTACGTTGCATGACGCACCAGTGTCTATTTGACACTTGATTGACTTCTTATTTGGAGTGTTCGGCATTGACATGGTTACGTTTACAAACCACTGCTTATCGGTAAGGGCATTCAGTGTATAGATTGACTCATCACTACTACTGTCCGTTTCTTCTACACTGTTAACTTTTGGTCTCGAGCTTTGAAGACAGACTTTTGCAAAATGGTTCTTTTTCTTGCATTTTGAGCACACCTTTCCATACGCTGGACATTCTCGCTTGGCGTGTGTTCCACCACAGTACCGACAGTTACTCTGTTCTTCCATTTCTGAAGTACGCTTCTTTTTTTCATGTTTGACTTTTTGTTTCGACGCATAGTTCACTTCTTCGGTAGAAGAAAGTTTCCTCATTTGGCTATCTGCTATCTCGCTAGCTCTACACATGTCTACCGCTTTCTCAAATGTTAAGTCCGGTTCACGAAGCATGCGTGACCTTGCTCCACTGTCTCTGGTGCCTAACACTATTCTATCACGAATCATTTGGCTTTGTAGCGTGCCAAATTCACATGAGTTGGAGAGACCCCTAAGCCTGGTAACGTAGACGTCTACACCTTCGTTTTGTAATTGATCGGATGTATTGAAAACATATCGTTCATATATGACGTTTGTCTTTGGAATGAAATGTTCCTTTAGTGCTTTGAGTATTGTACTCACCTTCTTCCGATCGCCGTCCGGAATATCTAAATGTTGAAAAATTCGATAGCACTCTCTGCCCATAACACTCAACAGAGTAGCCGCGCGAATATTGTCTTCTTTTTTATCCAGACCTGTTGCTATCTCATAATTGTCCCATTGAGATTCAAAGAAAGTCCAGTTATCCCTTAGATTACCCTTCACTTCCATTGGAAAAGGCACTGGAAGTTTGCCTGAAGCCATCTTGAAGCGGGCGGGAAACACGAGGACGACGATCACAAGTCACAAAACGTTCGATTCCGGTCTGAAAACACGATAAATCCAGAATTTGTTAAACAGTCACGTAGTCCGTATATTCCTGTGTATACCCGATTCCTTCCTGATGTCGACAACGTTTAATTCAGCCTGCATTTGGTGAAAATATTGTCTGGTTTCACATCTGACACCATGTTTCATGTGGTAGCTTTCTTTATATTCCCTTTGATGACGTAGTACACAGTAAACATTGATAGTACGGTGTTAATCTAAATATGCTCTCAGTAAATCTATTTACTGTATATCGTAACACCGTTGGTCAGTTTATCTGTAAATTTTACCATCTTTCATAGGTCCAGAGTCATGACCGGCGAAAATCCGCTACGCTCGTTTTTTCCCGGATTTTCGCAGTAGCTTGCGACGATGGTCCAGAGAGAGAGTGAGAGAGAGAGATACACACACTGTGGTAAAACTGATATGCTGAGACAGACCAACCAAGAGAGAGAGAGAGAGATGGTGTGGGGGTTTGGAGAGACTAAGTATAAGATTTTTTAAATAATTATTATTGTCCATCCCTATGTTTCTCTGTTGGTCGATTAGTCTGCTGCCAGCTGCGTGACCAACCAACAGAGAGAGAGAGAGGCCTTCGGACATTTTAATATTAAAAAATAATGTTTTTAGAACCATATTATAGGTTTTAAAAAAAAAGCATTAAATAGATTACAGTATGTGTGTGCCTTCTAACCAAGAAATTTTACCGTACAGTCTCGAGAAGCTATTGCAACTTAATATCATTGCATTGTGAACACTGTAGATAAATCCGATGAAAAGTGTAAGCATACCATTACGACGACCCAGGTTCTTGTCAGTTACTTGGTGTAAGTTAAAGTTCAAGGTTTTCATCTAGCTCAAATTCTTTCTCTCTCTCTCTCTCTCTCTCTCGATAGATTTCCATGTATGTGTGTCCCTTATGCATGAGAGAGAGAGAGAGAGAGATACAGGGAAAGCAGAGGGATTTCAATGTAATTGTGTACCATGTTTAATTCATTTAGAAAACGGGATTATTAATATTTTTTCTCGTTATTTTCTTATGTCGATAATGATTAATAAATGGAAATTCATCACTGATCTAGAGTGTATATAATCAATAACCTCTGTTGAAACTATGTTTAAATATGCGTATTCATGCGCCAAGGGCGGATCACAATTTGATATACCAACAGAATTGGTATATCAAATTGCTTTATACCAACACTGTAAAAGTCATGTTATTTTTAATGTATGTGGTATATATATATATATATATATATATATATAAATATATATATATATATATATATATATATATATATATATATACCACATAAACTTTAACCAAAGTCAGTGAAGCATAAAATATGGACCGCAATGACCTACTTCTGAATTGAGGGAGTAGTGCTCATCAAGATGCATCCCCTCACTAAGTTTAATGATTCAAGACAGGATAGTATGTACCCAGCATGCAAAATCCTATGTGGTCATGACCGAAATGTAAAAACTTAACCTGAGCCAGTAAAATGTGAAATGTAGTTCACGGTGAACTTTTCTGTGTGAATGTGTTACTAAGAGAGAGGTGTAGTCTTCAAGTTTAATGTAAAAACACAAAATTTAAATAAAATCAACGAAGCTTCAAATATGGATCACAGTAACCTACTTTCAGGATGAGATATAGTACTCATTAAGCTGCATTCTCTCACCAAGTTTGATGATTCAAACTATAACAGTATTATACAGAAGGTAACAAATATATGTGGTCATGCGCTAACACAAAAAACTTAACATAAGCCAGTACAATGTGAAACGTTGATGACAGGGACCTTCTTTTGTTGTAAGGGTGTGATACTAATAGAGACGCATACAATCATCAAGTTTGGTGATTCTGGCATTATCAGTGCTCGAGACTGAACCCAAGTCAATGAAGCGTTAAATATGGGTCACAATGACCTACTTTTGTAATGTAGTACTCATCAAGATGCATCCCTCACCAAATTTCATGATTTTATGTATAACAGTATGTATACAGGGTGCCAAAAACCTATTTATTTGTGAACTAAACGAAAAAACTTAACCTAAGCCAATAAAATGTAAAATGTAAAACTTTGTTGTAAGGGTGTAGTATTAATAGAGATACATGCAATTCTCTGTTTTAATTTTTGCATGAACAGAGCTTGAGAAACAAGTTCAAAAACAACATTTGACCAAAGTCAGTGAAGCGTGAAATATGGGTTACAGTGACCTAACTGCGTGATGAGGGTGTAGTACTTATGAAGATGCATTGATTCACCAAATTTTATGAATCTAGGTATAAAAGTATATATACAGGCTGCAAAACAGGTGACATAAACGCAAAACCGTAACCTAAAATGTTGGTTACCGCTACTTTCTTTTCTTGTAAGTGTGTGGTACTAATAGTTTGATAATTTTAGCATGGAAAAAGATTGAAAATGAACATCAAACACAAAAATGAAGCAAAGTCAATGGAGCGTGAATTATAGGTCACTGTGACCTACTTTGTAATCAGGGTGTAGTATTCGTCAATGTACTCGTCAAGATATATCCCTTCACCAAGTTTCATGATTCCAGGTGAACAGTATTTATACAGTGTGCAAGAAACTGATCTAAACGCAGAAACTTAACTATAAAGGTACCACTGATATACATGTATGTACAAGGTTATCCACCTCAGTCACCTCACCGATTCCAAACTGTTGCCTATGACATAGGAAGAAAGAATGGTTGAAATTCGGTAATGCTGTAGATATGTATGTCCTTTTATCTGTACGGACGCAGACGCAGACGCCTGGGGTAGTAGAATAGCATTTCCCACCTCTTTTATTGATACGTAGATCTCAATTTTTATCATTTTTATTTTTAACCAACTGACACATGTGCGAATTTTATGCATGTTCTCGATTGCGCTTATCCCTAACGAACAGAAAAATGATGGCAAAATGCGTTTCTTAGATAACCCGTTATATGCACTTCGCCTTATAGGCCAGTTTCACAGTAACACAAAATGCCATTTTATGTTTATTTAAAGAAAATTGACGTTCAAATGCCGATTGCTATTTGTATGGGAGATTTTATTTTTCTCTCTTTCTGTTTCTGATTCTGATTGCGTTTTGAGGCATTCTTTTTGCGCAAAACATAATTGGAATATTTAGATGAGAGCAGCTAAAATATAGAAGGGGCGCATGGAAGAATGAGGTTCACATCAATAAAAAAAGAAAGAAAGAAAGAAGCAGTCGATAATGCTATTTTTGACTAAAATTATCTGTAAAAAGGGAATGATGGTAAGAAATAAAATCTCCGTGTATTTTTTCGTTACCTTGATCATATTAAGTTGCATTGTTTTTTTATCTATATTTCACTCTTCTATGCTTTCTAATATATTGGAACTCAGGCAAACAGGATCAGGATATGAATAATAATGTGAATCACACCCATACGTTAAAATTATGAAATCAGCACTGAATCAATATAACAATGTTGATTACAGCAGTTTCAAAGAAATATTTATTGAAAAAGGGATTATTGTACGATATGAGTTTACTTTTAATGCATCGATGCGTAAACAAATTTTTTTCTTCTAAAAATAGAGAATTAAAAGCAGATAATTGAAGCTTATGATACAGATATTACCCCAAGGAACCTCACATGGTCACATTGTTGTTTATATATAGTAAATTGTCAACTGTATCATGAATGCGGGCCGATGGTACAAAGGTCAAACGATTTCGGATTTAGTAACACTTCAACAGACAGCAGCTGTTCGAACCCTACCGTAGAATCTTTATTATTTTTTGTCTTTTCTTTTTTTTTGTTTCTTTAAAATGTTTATAAGTTTCTATTTATTTTGCCTTCTGTGATTCGTCCTTACTCTGTTCACACTATTCTTTATTTCTGTCTTACTTTCCATTTGTTACATGTGTCTGACGAATAACTCAAACTGTTATCTATCGCAAGGTTTGAATAAGGTGTTTAAAAAAACTCCGGAAGTATTTTCTTTAGAATATTGCAATTTAAACTGGTTGCTTACACATTTATGTTGTCAAAAATGCCCGGGGGGGGGGGGGGAGGGGGGATGAGGTGTTAACGGCACTTCAAAGCTAAGTGCCTTTTCCAAAGACACACCGAGACTGCCGGCCCAGGCTGTGCCCTGGGAACGTATCGAACCCACGACCCTTGGATTACGATTCCGACACTCTACCAACTGAGCAACCGCGTGCCCCCCTACCCGCCCCCCCCCCCCGAAAACTATAATAATCATAATACAATGGATACAATAGGGTCTTTCTGTGCTATATAATCAGAGATTTGTTAAAAAGCTATTTGAGAACCGGACATGTTTTTCTTTCTCTCAAAAAATCTTAGTCCCTCTCACCCCATCTTCCGAAAATGAAATGGTGGGTCCCTAAGTCATAAAGGGGTGGCACGTGTCTCATGTAAATTGAACTGAAAAATATTTGATGTATTTCGGGCATTTCTCATAAGGTTTCCGCTCAGCTACAAAAAATATATGGTTATACAAACTTTAATGGGCAAGGGCAATTGTCGCATAGGACTTGTGCGCATAAATGTTCTGTCATAATGCGTTATCTACTGTAGCTGTTACGAGTGGACTGTGTTGTCCGGTATGCCTCTCTATAGATAGATCAACGGAGAGCTATGGCTTTATATGAATTTGGGGTATCAAGCACATATATACTTCCATCGATATTTGACTAATAGCATCCGTGACGAGAGAGAAAGAGAGAAAAGCCACATGAATGACCCTAGCTAGCAAAATGTGGCGGTGACGGTCCTTTTTGGAGCCAGTGTTCATGCAGAATGTCTTGTACATTATTTTATTTTTATTTTTCAACTTGATTTGTACATGTGTGTTGCATATGTACATGTGTGAGTGTGTACACACGCAAACTGAAAGCTTGTCAGTATCAAGCAACATTGCCAGCCTGAAATCTGGTATAAATTACATTTATCCCCGAGTATGCTGCTCTTTTAAAAAAAAAAAGACCAGCTCGATGTCTTGTCTGAGGGTGCGTGCTAATGCTTGCGTGAGTGTTTATACATTCTTCTTATGAATGGATTCCCATTCAGTGCACAAGAAAAGCATTTTTAACATTTTTCAGACCTGAAAGTTTGTTTATTTCCTTGTTTCATAATTAAGTCGAACACTATACAATTGGTGCACTTGTATTCAAGGCTTGGTTCTATGTTAACATGCTTAAGGGACCGACCATTTAACTTCGGGGGGGGGGGGGGGGATTTTCTTTTCGAGCCTGTATTTTTTTTTTTTTCTTTAACGTCAATTTTTTTTTTCAACTAATACAATGGATATAATATGTTCTTTTTACTTCTATGCATCAGAGCAAGAATATTTTTTCAAAGTATTTGAGAGCTGAAGTTTTTCGATGACTTATATTCGGTTAAGTGATAGTAATAACGTTGATAACGGTGAGATGAGGGGGAGTGCACACTAGAACACATACAGTTGTAATAATCTGTCTACTGGTTTATTTTTATTTTCCTTCCCTTCAATTCTGGAGGCCCATATCATATAAAATAAGAAACTGGTACCTGTCCACTCACAGACAGAGACATAAAAATACAAAATTAGCTTTTTGAAAATGAAACAGGACCACAATGATACACCCACGACAGAAGGAACTTGTAGACTATAGAGACAATAAAACGATGAATCAGACTGTTTGAAGTTCAATTACTTTAAGGTCATGATTCATAGATAATTCAATCAATTCCAATTTTAATTTAGTCATTATTTATTATGTGTGTGTGTGTGTGTGTGTGTGTTGTGTGTGTGTGTGTGTGTGTGTGTGTGTGTGTGTGTGTTTGTGTTTGTATTTGGTGTAAATCGATGACATTAATGAGATTACACACCAACGTACCGAGGACGTCCTCGGTTGGAAAAAGGGTAAAATCTTGCTTCTACGGACAATTTTAACCCAAAACAGTGTAAAAACATGATTTGTAGAAATGTCCCCGTTTACACGCTTGGTGCTTGTTCGCGATTTTGGAGTGTATCTTTTCTCCAAAGCTGGCGATACACACGCCCGAAACCATGTCCTCGATTGCCCGGTGGAAAACTTGTAGAGAGATCTGCTCTATCAAATTACAGGTTTCCAGCTATTTTTATCTTCCTTTAGATCCAAGCATCAAATACCAATAACTTAGCTAAACAAGAAGAAGAAAAGCTAGGGCATACAACGGTCTATGGTATTTGTAATAATATTTCATGCATGTGAGTAAATAGTGATGGGAAACAAAATACACTCGTGCTTTACACGTCTAATACAGGCAAATAAATCTACGACATGTTATACGAGAGAGGTACAGGAAACTGCTATAAAAAAACGTACAAATTCCTTCTAGAGTTGTACCGAACTCGCATAATTATCCGACCCGAAAGTTAAAACGCCCTGATTTTACACATGTGAAGCTATTGAAAAGATGCCCTTGATATGGAATATTTTTATTATTCAGTGAACAATATGCGACCTTATTACATCACATCATTTGCATACTTACTGTTCAAAACAGGAGAGAATGGTTATGCATCTCATGACAGATCCTGCTATAGTGACATCGAAGTACGACCAACCGAACTGAGACGTTACGTGCATATAAATTCAGTAGATAGATGGTAGTCAGACATTTATAATCAAGATCATCAGTCCCAAAAGGAAACATTTCATTACAGCAATGTTTGTCATCATCATCGCACTCATAAGACTGGCAGCTAAATGTGCAAGCTATTATTAACTGATATATGCATTCAAATGTGCCTTTATACGCATATACCTGCTTCATTTAGTGAGCTGATGACTTTGATTTACATATCATGCATTATGCTTGTATACATAGTTCTGTTGTAAATGAAGTCTCATTAACACAATACAAAATATAAACTCCCAAACACCAATCTGTATAGGAGTACAGTGGTGTTAATTAGGTATTGTTACGTTTTATTTGCTTTTCCAAATTTAAGCAGGTTTTTAATGATAGCCAAAGCACACAAGATGTTCGACAAGACAAGCCTATATACCGTAAGTTAAAAGTACATTTATTAAAAACTGTATCAGACATTAATATTCCTACTCATATAGTCTTTTTCTAGTAGGTTTTACACAGAAGGCAACATAGGGATCAGAAAACTGTTTGAAAATTTCTAAGCGTCGCCTATACAGTAGCAATCAGCAATACAAAAATCCCTTTACAATGCACTTTGAATTGCCAAATGTATAATATAAGTAACTTGGAAAGTGAACCGTGAGAGTATAGTACAGTTAAAGTGTATCTTTTTCATTACTAGCGCCAAAACAACACAAATGGATAAACTGTTTGTAAGTACTATTTGAAAAGTATCCCCATCCACTAACTCTATACAAACATGAACTGTCATAGAACATTTTGACCCCTTGTACTTCAGGGATATTACACGAGCCGTCAGCGCTGTAGCCATTGCTGGGAACTTCAATTCAATTAAAAATAGATATGTTGTGTTTTGGGGGTCTTTTTTGTATATTAGTATTTTTGTTTTCAGATTGATATAAAACACTCTACAAAATACAATAGAAACAATGTGGTATGCACGCTCAATTTATTCAGCTAAAAGCTGCTTAAAATACGATGTCACCACGAAAATACATAGTATGGTAAACACAAACATTGCCTCATATTTTCAACATTAAATCTGAACATGCCTGAGAGAGAGAGAGAGAGAGAGAGAGAGAGAGAGAGAGAGAGAGAGAGAGAGAGGGTTATACATGTATTATTCCTGCCATGAACATTCAAATCCAGCTAATTGATATGATCTCCAGAGAGGTGGACTATTTCGAAACTTGTTATGTCACACTAAAGTCTAATTGCAGAACAATCGGTCAATCAGTCAATTAGTCAATCCGTCAACCACAATAACAAATATTAAAATAACAATGTATTTGCCATAAAGAACTGAATATAGTTGTAGACGAAACCATTGTGGAGGTAACAGTTACTTATCACTTGTATGTCTTGAGGCAGCTGTTCATGTTCATTGACAAAGTTTTAAAGTCATATCGTTAGTGCACATGATGTTCATTATCCAAATCAAACAGTTTTATAATACAGGTCAAGCAAAACTACTGATATCAGTATCCGAAAAGTATCGAACAGTTTTTGTTTCCGTATCTTTTTCTAACATGTCAGATGATTACTTTCCCATAATTTAATTTTGTAAACCTTTATTTATTTATTTTGTAAAACTGTTTTAATTTTAAAATTATTCCTGATATTCATGCAGAATGTTGGTGTTAGTTTGGGTTTACGATCTTGTTAATTACACCACAATAGGTTAAGCATAATTCGGGACTTCGCTAAAGAAAAAGAAAAAGAAAGATACAAATCGAACAGCTGTATAAAACACCGACAGCGAGACCATTCGGAACATACATTATTACGACAATCCTAAATTCCAAAGTTGACGTGCTGTTTATATTTATTGCCGGTACACTGATATTGTAAATATATATCCACTGGCATTTCATTCAGGCTTTGATCTATGTTCATAATTAGTTCAGACGTCCTGAAAGGATATGTGTTTCTCTGCATCTATCTGGACTTCAACGATCATACACAGGCCGAGGAATAAGTATTCACAGTCTGCACTTTCATTTGTGTGATATCGATTTTAAAAGAGAGGAAATCTAAACATTCCATGAGAAAGGTCAGAAGAAAACGAAAACAAACTAACAAGGCATGATAGTAATTTTAATGAGAGAGACAGAGACAGAGACAGACAGAGAGAGAGAGAGAGGGAGAGAGAGATTCTGCTTTTAAACAAACAAAAGGAAAAAGAAATCACACGTAAGTATTAGCGGGTTTCATTCCGTTATTAAAATAAAAAATGCGAGAAATGCTGTGATTTTTTTTTTCATTCCCGCAGTCACTTTTAAATTGTTTGCTAAACATGTTCCCACACAGTGAAATATACACAGCGCTATCGAAAATACAATATACTACTAATCCGTTTATTTGTGTGGACGCCTCTCGGACCTCAAGCTATAAAAGCTAGAAGGCCTTTAAGGTGACCCCCTATTGATCCGAAAATTGTAAAGGTTTTTTTTATATATCTGTTTGTATCCCCCAAAAGTCTATTGTTGTGGGTTGATAAAAACCCAAATAAAATTTGGAATGAAAAATGTATTATGGTTATGTTTAAGATTAGGGTTCATGATCTTATAATTTTTTTTATTTGGCACACTTGTTTAGGTTCCCGTTTCCAGGTCCACATTCGCTCTGCCACTGGTCTAAAGAGAATTTACTATGGCATGTATTCTCCTCCTCAGGAATTACACTTTGTGTCTGGGTTCCATGCCATGTAGCCCATTTATTTTGTGATCCTTGCCAAAGATTCCTTTTGTCCAGTGGATGATATCTGTATGGGTGCTATATTTGTGTTATGAAGTTCTATACAATTGTATTTCTGTGTGGACGGCAGTATTTGGTCAAATAATGTGTAAGTTATTACTTAGTTTACATTTTATATATATATATATATATATATATATATATATATATATATATATATATATATATATATGTATATATACACAAAGGATAATAAGGAATAAGTGAGAGTAAATGTATTAAGGAAAGTGTATATATAAATTCTATTGAGCTTGGTGTATTGCATTTCTAGCATGTGGAGGCGATAGATGGGCGTCCCCAGGACAACTATATACCATAATGGAACTGGTATGTCCCTCCATCGCCGTCACAGGGGCTATACAGTATGTTTTTTTTCAATATCTAGTTTGCGGCATTTCCGCAAGCCTCTTTTGAAATATTTCGAGTTTTATTAGCATTTCAATGTCATTTTTATTTTTACCAATAATAGTTAGTATGATAACTATTTAGGTAAGAAAACAGGAATGGGGGAAAATATGATAGAGCATTTCTACAAATCATGTTTTTACACTGTTTTGGGTTAAAATTGTCCGTAGAAGCAAGATTTTACCCTTTTTCCAACCGAGGACGTCCTCGGTTCGAGGTGTGTCCTCGGTACGTTGGTGTGTAATCTCATTAATGTCATTGATTTACACCAAATACAAACACACACACACACACGCGCGCGCGCGCGTTTGTTTGATGGTTTTAAACAGCAGAAGACCAAAATTAACTTCAGGACATTACATTTTTGCCAAAACACCCTGTGCCTAGATTGAAAAAATAAATTTCCAACTGTCACAATTATATTGACCTTGGGGGTAAAAAAAATGTCAGTCAGTATATTGTTCACTTTAAGATGCCTTTTTTTTTAAACTTTGTATCAAAATTGCTGAATGAAACTTTGGCCTCACAGTATGCTAGCAGAATTGTAACATAATTTAGAGTGTAAATAAACTCACATCTTCCTATCTAAATAGAAACAAAAACTAGACGTGAATGGGGCGGTAGTTTTGTCTAAAACAGAAAAGTATTATCGGTTAGGGATATTATAAATGGAGGTAACTAAGGGTCATTATAGAAGAGGCTAGGTGGTTTTTTACTGTATAAGAGGGGTTGTAGGGGTAGGGGTTGGGTGGGTGTTAATTGTTTTTATTTATATTCCTTTTTAATCCTACCCTGTGGGTCTGGGATGGTAGTTTTTTGTTTAAAAATAGGAGGGTAGAGAGATTCAGGATGTTATAGATGGAGGTAAAGAATTTTACTTTATAATAGGGCTCATAGGGTGGTAAGAGAGATAATGAAGTTAGTTTTCTGATAAGGAATTTAAATTGTATTTTATACTGCTTCTTTTACATCTAAAAGTGTGGGGTCATTTGGGTGGGGATATTATAGAAGCGGGTAGAGATTTTAACTTTATAAGGGAATCCTTGACAAATAAGGGGAGATTGAGAAAGTATTGTTTTAAAAAAGTGATTTAATATTTATTTCTTGTATTTTTTTGCTTTTATATCCTACTTTGTGTGAATGGGGTAGTGGTTTTGTTTAAATCGGAAGGTAGGGACATTATAGATGGACATATAGAATTTTACTTCATTTATAAGAGGGATTATAAGTGTTAGGATTAGGATTAGGGTTGTTAGTTTTATTTAGAAGGGAATTATATGGTCTGCCGTCTGATGAGTAAAGCTTACTCTATAGGATTGTATTGAAGATACTGAAGGTATTTTTGCTTTTAAAAATAGGAGGTTAGAGTAGGTATATTATAAAGGGAGGTAACTAAGGGGCCTTATAGAAGGGGCTGGATGTTTTATTTACTTAATTTATAAGGGGGATCATAGAGTGGTATGAGGGATAGTGATGTTAGTTTTATTTAGAAGGTTTAGATAACTGATTGATGGATAGTATATATTTGGTTGGTGGATAGTAGATAACTGATTGATGGATAGTATATATTTGGTTGGTGGATAGTAGGTCACTGGTTGGTAGATAGTATATAACTGGTTTGTGCATAGTAGATAACTGAGTGCTGAATAGTAGATAGCTGGATGCTGATAGATAATTGGTTGGTGGATAGTAGATAACTTGTTTGTGGATAGTATATTATTGGGTGTTGGATAGTAGATAACTGATTGATGGATAGTAGATAACTGGTGCTGAATAGTAGACAGCTGGATGATGATAGTAGATAATTGGTTGGTGGATAGTAGATAACTTGTTTGTGGATAGTAGATAACTGGGTGCTGGATAGTAGATAACTGGTTTGTGGATAGTATATATATGGGTACTGGATAGTAGATAATTGGTTTGTGGATAGTTGGTCACTGGTGAATAGTAGATAACTGTTTTTTGGATAGGAAATAACAGTGTATTGATAGTATTAATCAATTGGTAGATAGTAGATCTCTGGGTGTTGGATAGTAGATAACGGGTTGGTGGATAGTAGATCACTGGGCTTTGGATAGTAAATAAGTAGGTTTTGTATAGTAGATAACTGGTTGGCGAATAGTAGATAACTGGTTTGTGGATAGTATATAAACTGGGTGTTGATAATAAATAACGGGTTGGTGGATAGTAGATAATTGGGTGCAAATAGTAGATAATTGGTTGGGGGATAGTAGATAACTAGTTGGTGGATAGTAGATCAGTAGGCGTTGATAGTAGATAATTGGCTAGTGGATAGTATATAACTGGGTGCTGGATAGTAGACAACTAGGTGGTGAATTGTAAATAATTAAGTATTGATATGTAAGGATTATGAGGATGGTAGTTGGTTTTTTAAAGGAGGGTAGGGTAGGGGTAGAGATATTATAGAATAAGGTAGAGATTTTAACTTTATAAGTGGGATCATAGGGTTGTAAGGGGAGTTAAAGAAGTTAGTTTTGCTATCTAGCAAAACAAAATGAGTCATTTCATTTAGAGAACAGACAAACTCCCGTTTTCCCGGTTGACAAACTCTAATCCATTACATTTCCCTCCAAAATAGAACCAACATGTCCCTAACAGACATACTACTCATATGAAACGTATGTGGTCATACGGCACTTCAGTTAGAGAGCAGATCGTCGCCTCATGCTACACTGTTAAAAAACATACCTTTCAAAATGGACACCTAATGTTAATGTCCCGTTTGCTCCCGTATATTATTTAGTATATTTAACAAAGGACTCCTCTACGAGAGTTCATTTAAAGGGCATACAAACTCTAATCCCTTACATTTCCGTCAAAAATAGAACCAGCAGACAAACTCTTCTTGCGAAGCGTATGTTGTCTTATAGTATTTCAGTAAGAGAACAGACCGTCACCACATGCTACACTGTTAAAAAACATACCTTTCAACATGGCGGCACCGTGTTAATTTCCCGTTTGTCCCAATAAACTTACTTATTTTCAACATCATCTGATGTATACTCTTCATATTTGGAATACTTATGGAATTATTATTGACTAAAGAATTTCAGCGCGTAACACATTTATTCGCCCGATTGACCTTTACAAGATCTTCGTTTGCTTTTATTTCTAACACTCACGAGCCTCCTCAGCTTTGTGATATGATATCGTTTTATTTATTTATTTATTAATTTTCTTCATTTCCTTATATCTCTTGATGCGCTCTATTGATTCTGTTCATTCTGGGCGCGGATTATTCCGAAGCAAAAGCGCTTGACACTTTTCACAATCTCGTGTATTTTCGTGTATGAGTAATCTCTCTTGATAGGAGTGCATCAAGAACGAGACTAAACGTGAAAAGATACTGTATATCATGATGCAACGAAAAGAAGATTGTGATGGGCAGAGGTGATCGAATCTGTGAACTGGTATTTCAAGATTTAGGAATTTTATTGGCCATCGCTTGTATTAAATCAAGTCATATTTGGTATCATTTAAAAGCAAAATAAATTTTCTACTGATTGTCTAAGCTTTAAGAAAGCAAATGTTAATTTCTAGGGTCATATCCAAGTTTTGAGCACGAGCATAAAATTATGTCTTTGAAATAATCTGTAAAGCTCTTCCGCTCCAACTGTCAATTACGTACCAGTTGCTCAACAATTTAACATAAGCTCTAACGAGCTTTTTACCGACATGACATAAAAAACAACCAAGACATTGAATCAAACATGACTTGCAAGACATAACAACATAGCATAATACATATATACAATGGGACACAAGACAGAGTGCATTAAGTTAAATAAAAGGAAGCAAAACTTTTAAAAAAGGCAGTAATTAAAAGCGAATTTAGTATTTAGGTAACTAAAAAACCACAGGTTAGGACCTGAAGAATGCAAAGAAAAATGTCTAAGTAACTTAAAATATTGCTTAAAATCGAAATTTCAATTAAATTATAAGCAAAAGCAACAATTTAAAACCAAAGAGCATTCTGAGATGCAGATTAAGCCTTGCATAAAAAGAAAGGACCTAACAGTAGGGTACTTTATGGTACATAAGACAAAGACAGTAAAAACAACACGGTAAGCTCTAAAATTTCATGATTCTTTCTTGTTCCACCGTTTATAAATTTATCAACTTTCATTCAATTACATCTAACGGTCAATAACGTATTTCCCTTCATACAAACAGGAGTAAAAATAGAAGCCCTCCCATTATGCTGGTCGAGATTATTATGGTTACATGCAAAATATAATAAAATCTAGAAATTATACATCAAAATTACGTCAAGGTAACTAGTGGCATGTGATCACTGTCAATATCAAACCTTAACTTACAGTTTCAAGACAATTTATAACATTTCTAAATTAGAATGTATTATTTTCTTCACAAAAATTCAGAGACCCATTTACATTTTTACGCAAGTTTTGATTTTTTCCCCCAGCATTTAGAAATTATTATTACTGAAACCATCGGAATATTGACTTTTTCAAAGCTAATATCTGTACTCTAAAAGAATTATTTTCTCTTGAAACATTGATAACTTGTAAACAATTGAAGTGATATGAAATTCAAAGCATTTCCTAGACGAAAACGTGCTTGTGTAATATTCCCGGTGCGATGCTTTGACTATTTTTCAATATCGACCATATTAATTTTTAATGAATTCGGTATGTTTTGTTCCGTCAATTCTCGGCACGCCGAACACCGACAATACCTTCATATGTCCAAAGATGAAATATTTATCTGATAAACTTGGCTATTAGCGAAGTCTCTAAGCGTATATATGGATCAACCCAACATCTCACCTCTCTACCTAGTAACCCATCGATCTTCCTAACGACGCATTTGTGCGCTAATGAGCAATATGTTAGAGAGAAATTTCAACATATATAAATATATATTTAAATATTGTTTATTCTTCAAGCAAGCGCTTTGTTATATTTGCATTATGAAGATTCTGGCTTTATGCACACAAACACACATTATAATTAAACATATTTCTATAAAATAGGGAGCTTCATTGAAATGTCGTTCTTGCTAAGCTACCATGCTGTATCGATATGTAAACGTTGCGCTTGTTTCCCAAACGATTTGTATAAATCGGAAATCGTGAGGTGTCGCCAGTGTAAATAAACAAAGTAAGAAATGCATTTTCGCTAGTGTTAAATTATTTGTTCCCTGTAAAATTGCTTCTTTACATTGGTTGCCTCACTGATCTCGCTTAGTGTGACATTAAGAGTTTTTGTTTCCGGCAATGTTCATAGCGATCCAGGTGAAACACCGCAGGTTATATTATTATTATTATTAGTAGTAGTAGTAGTAGTGGCAGCAGTAGTAGTTTAGATCTTAAGCTCCTTGTAAATATTCTCTAGACTCCCTGCTAAAAAAGGAATTCCTCATTGCACGAGACGTTAAATACAATTTACAGAAAGAAAGAGCGAAACTTCGATAAATCATGAGTTAATTTTTCGCACATAACAAGAGGTGAGCACACGGTTTCAAAAATCGACCGGAACCGTTCCAGTAATTGACTCACTGAAAAAACCTTCTTTTGTGCACTGCATGCACAATAGTGGTACGGTATTTGATTTTCATCGGGGTTTCTACTCCTACTTCTATATAAATGTATCGACTTTCATTTAATTACATCTAACGGTTCACCTGGTGTTTCTTTCACACAGTCAGTAAAAAAACAGAAGCTCTTCTGCTATACTGGTCGAGATAACTATGGGTACTTGTATACAAAATATAATAGAAACAAGAAATTATATACAAGCTACGTCAAGGAAACAAGTGACACGTGGCCGCTGTTCAACGTCAAACCCATACTTATAGTTACTTTACAATTTATAAGATTTCTAAATGAAACTGTATTTTCTTCTTTATAAACTATCGGCAACATATTAACGTTTTACCAACATTTTGATACTTTCCCGCATTTAAAAAGGAATATTACTAAATTCATCCGAATATTGACTCTGTGGAAAATACAAAGGTCAATCGATATTTAGAGCTTTTTTTTTCTTAAACTAAAGAGATAGTATACATCCGAGAGGAACTAGCCAACCCTCTTCCTTTGGTAATGTCACCCGCTAACATTGCCGCGTTTGAAGCTGCTAAGGTCTGTCATATCTGTCATAAGTGGCTTGGTGATGCCAGGGTCAGAGACCACTGCTACATCATCGGTCAATACCGAGGAGCCGCCCATATCAGCTATAATCTCCAGCTACGACTAAGCCCCGAGAAAGCAAAGGTTCCCGTCATCTTTCATAACTTTAGGAACTTTGACGAATACCAGATAATGGCACCACTGGGATTGGCCTCGACGGCAGTCATCAATGCCATTACCAACAATATGGAAAACTATATGACCTTTTCCCTAGAACAACTCCAGTTTATAGACAGCTACCGGTTCTTACCCTGCAGCCTGGCTAAACTGGCTGATGACGTCCCCCAGGATGGCTTCCGCATCACCTGTCGATATACCGCACACGATCTACCCATTCTGACCGCCAAGGGTGTATATCCGTACGATTATATAGATGGGTGGGGTCGTTTTGACGAGACTCAGCTACCTCATTTCGAGGCGTTGTACATAACCATTAAACTTACGGGTATATCATCGTACGACTATCAGCACGCTCAAAAGGTATCGACAACCTTTGGCTGCAAGACGCTCGGGGATTACCAGTACACATACCTTAAGACTAACATCCTTCTTCTGGCTGATGTCTTCGAAGCTTTTGCGCTACATGCATGCAGATATATGGCATTGACCTCCCCATTACTTTAGCACTCTAGGGATGAGCCGGGACGCTCTACTCTATAACACAGTAGCGGAGCTTGAGTTATTGACCGACATTGACATGCGCCTCTTCGTTGAGAGAAGGACTCAAGGAGGTACTTCTATGGTCAGCATGAGATATGCCAAAGCAAATAACCCCATTTACCTGGCCTATGACCCCACCAAGCCCACAACCAGGATCGTCTAGACACAATATAATAACCTATATGACTGGACGATGATACAGAGTCTATCCACTGGCGGATTCTACTGAGTCAACCCCGAAAAGATTGACTTAACAAGCATATCCCGAGATACCTCCAAAGGATATATACTAGAGGTGGACTTGGAATATCCGGAAGAGCTGCATAATACTCAAAAGCGACTTTCCTCTGGTTCCCGAGTCTATGATCATACTTAAGGAGTGGATATCCATCTATCAGCAATACCTGATTGATAAGCTGGAAGGGCAATACACCGGATGCACCAAGCAAATACCCAGCCTCATGAAGAAGGTGCGATATGTTATACACTACAGAAACCTCCAGCTCTACACCAGCCTTGGTACGTAGCAAAAAACATCAGATGGGGGTGTATAGCCTGACAAAAACAAGTCTCTCTCCACTGAACACGAAAAAAATGGATCGCTCCAGATGGGATTACGACCGGAGCCTATGGAAACATCCAAACATAGGTGGAGGCTGACAAAGAGTTTGACGAGTTTATGAACTCCCAAGTCGAGACATAAGCGGATGAGGATAATGAGCAGTGACGAAGCCGGCTAGCAGGCACTACAAAATCGTTGTAGGAAGGTTCTTCTCCTTGCTACTCCTTCGGGTGGGAGGCCACCAGATCTGCAACACTCAGGGCAGGATCGTTCCGTACGTTCAAGCCACATACTCAGCCAGAACTCAAGAATCCCTCAAGGACGAAATGTACACTGTATGCTCAGTTATCTCCATAGTTATAGATGACCATGAAGACTCGTTGGAGGCTCTTGTACAATCCATAGTATTTTGACCCACCTGACGCTAATACCAAATCGTTCTGCAACCGCATCTAATGAGATAGTGCCACAAAGATCTTGTATATCTTTTATTTGTTCTGCAAAAGCTCTGTCTGTGGCTTACGCGGTTTTATTTAACAATAACCTGCAGATGTTGCCTCTTGTAACAACCACATTATATTCACCCGACTGGATCCAATATTAAAGCGCGTTGCAATCGCCCATGCCGCGACCTTGTCACTGAGGGACAGTATCTCTTTTATTTGCTCTAGCAAAAGGTCGGAATATCGCACGAATCCACGTCGAGGCGGCCGACCACCCATTCCATCGGGTGGCTTACCACGGTGGTATAGGACGGGCTGGCTAGGGATTTCCCATCGGGGTGTATAACGTAAGTATCCAGCGACCATACTAGATCGGTGCCGCGCCTGGTTCCACCCACCAGCTCACCAGGCCCGTACAAGTACCACACAAGGGCCATTGAGGGGCTGCCCGGGCAACTTTCCCAGGGTGCGGATGGCGTCGACTGGCCTTACGCCAGTAAGCCGGGTCACCTCTCCGTTCAGGGCAGACATAACGGCTGGCAGTCGCCGAACCCACTCCACACTACGCGCCGGCACCCCTTTCTCAGAAAGCAACAGCTCTTGGGCGTAATCGTGATCAAACAGCCGCCCAATTAGGGTTAGGTTAATTTGCTCTACAATATCCTGGGCCCATAAACTCCCGCCCAGGGTCGACCTGCAGCAGCTTTGGCTACTAGAGTGAGCTCCGCTTGTAGATCCGCGTCAGAGCGGCGGCAGCCTCGATAGCTTCCTTGCTGCTCAAGGGCTCGGCCGCCATGCAGCAGCTGGCGATATCCACCACGGTCAGCGCGTACTTGTACACGCGCAGACCAGATTTGTCGTACGGCAGGAACAAAGCATCGGCCTGGTGAACCTTGTTGGGGGTCGAGACGTTAAAACTTGGACTGACGATTTTGAGCGGTACATTTGACACATGGCCTGTTTTCTCAGCCACTATCTGGCAGTGTGTATCGAGACCCTGGCGGCGGATGCCAGCTTTTTAGTCTCCGCCGCCGCCTTCGAGTAACCCCTGAGGCTGTAGTAGACGGATGCAAGATGGGACTCTATTGATCAATCTATTGGGACTGTCGTTAGATGCTTGCTCGCCTCCGACCGTGGGCTTGGCCTTCATCCCGCCCGCAACGAGCATGCGGCCAAGCCGTTCGACGATGGCGGGTCCCCCGGATGACCTTTAGATCGTGGTTTAGATTCACGTCGGCCTTGTGCTGGTTGTGCATATCGTTTGTACGTCAGTACGACAGGTCGTGCAGGTAGCACGCGACGTCCACGCGGTTGACTGGCCTCTCGCCCGGTTTGGGGTGCTGGCAGCAAGTAACCGGATGCCTAGTCGGGTCCCGGGTTCACAGTAGCTATAGCGCGGCAGGTGCTTTTCCCATGGACACTTACTCTAGGGCAGCCATGGAGGTTTTTCGAGTCCGGCCCCGATGTCGCCGCCGCGTTTTTCTCCCTTGGCGGCCCTTCACGAATGTAACCTTACTCGCTCGCACCTAGGTGCTGGCCACAAGACGGCGCGCGAACTATTGCCCAGGACTGTTTCGGTCTTTCACCGGCAACGCAGACAGTATCCGAGCCTTTTTGGAGGATCCAGCAGGCGTTCAATAAATATGGACGTCATTGATTTTTCTGCCACACGAGGCATTAAAAAGTTTTGGCATTATTGATCCCTACCGCGTTTGCGCACTGCTGATCGGCCCGTCGGGCAGCGGCAAGACCCATCTGTTACGGAACTCCTTGAATCGGTGGATCAAATTGGATCGGCTGTACGAGGTTGCCCCCAGGCCTGACGACTAAGCGTGGTCGTCCCCGGCAAGAAAGACAAAGGGTGCTACTACGACGACGTGCTGAGCAACTGTCGGAGAGAAGATCGCACTGCTGTGCGCAGCCAGTAGCGGGCAGCTTACAAAAGAGGAGGTCGACGCCGCAGAAGACCCGTACTTTTTCAGCGTCGATGACGCCCCAGGGTCGGACAACCTTGATCACGACAAGAACAACATTATCGTCTTAGGACGACGTGATGCTGGAAGGATAAAGGAATTCCACTAGCCATTTTAGCCGCCGAAGGCAAAAAAAAATAAAAAAATCCGACGTGTTGTACCTAGCCCAGCTGTACGCCCACATCCCCAAATATATCCGCGATAATGCCAATATGATCGTCCTCTTTTGCGGTACCGACGCCCACGGCCTGCGCAACGTCCACGCCACGTATTGCGCCCTCTATATCGACTGACGCGTGTTCCGCCGCTTTTTAACCGAGTCACACAGCTTTGCCACCGTGGACTTCACCAGTACCGGCTTGGCAAAGTTTCAAGCTGTGTCATCCATTCTTCCTCTAGCACACCATATCTACCGGAACCAAGCACTCCTCCAGTCTATTCAATGATGTATGGGTTTTAGTACTGCCACCATTCCACTGGGTATGGGTCCGCTGGCGTAGGTACCGGCTCTCATGAGCTGACCCGTTTTGTACAGACCCTCAAGACCATGTACATGCTCCATCAGCTCTTCTTCCGAAACGATACAGAAAATTTCCATCAACGTGTCTATCTAGGAGACGGGAGTTGAGTATCCCCACAGCCTAAGGTAAGAGCCAAGAGCCCATTAGTATTTGGTTAAGTCTGTTATTCCTAAGCGAGTCAGGTATATGTTAACGGCAGCTGGAAATAAATAACTGAAGGATTAATCATCAAGGCCAAACCCATCAGAGTCTTTACCTTCATCACTAGATAAACTTTCTATGCTGCCTATAGAATCATATCGTTTACGCTTGCACGGATATGCCATGATAACAGCTGGTATTCCACAAGTACGTTTCATCTCTAATAGGTATGTTTGTTAAGTCCTTAAAAGGTTTACGTCTCTTTAAAAATCCAATATTTCTGCTGCACCGGTACAGTTGCCCTGAGCGGAGTACAAATAGTTAGGTTCTATACCAAAACTGTTAACACCTCCTGCACGCTCATCCTATATTGCCATGCTACCTTGTTCTAGAGATATTCAAGTCGTCTTTAAAGTTAATATCTCTTGAGTTTTACTAGCTCCCCATTTGGATGGTGGCCAGCCGATCGGTAAAATGGGTATGGCTAATGGTGTGAGTAAATCTCTTTTATCCGGTCTTAGTAGAGATGGTTTACCCCATAATCAGCTTACCTCATCTACGCTTGTCTTGTATATCTTGGCCACCCGTTTAGCAGAAATGTCAGACCCATGCAGACCTCGTATATCTGCTTCCTTAGCCGCCTGTACATATGACAAAGGATAAAGCATGGCTCTCGTTATCCCTTATGTGACCCCCTCTCTAATTGGTAGTTTGCTCGCTCGCCGCTTCCCCCACTGCGACCCCTTCCACAGACTAGTCTACCGTGACCACCAGAGGCCTACCTAGACCCACCCCCAAGAGGTTTTTGCGACTAATATTTATACCCACCCACCCACCCACCTGTAGCTCCTGGAGTCTAGTATCTATATCCACAAATAAAATAAAAGGTAATTATTTTTTTAGAAACTGAGATGGAGTCAAACCCCCACAGTTTTGTATTTTTAACCCCTTATATTATATTTGTAAAAACTAATATAATGTTATGTTTGAAAAACCAGAATAAAAATTTAATATAAAAAATATGAATAAAATATTGTTTAAAAAAAAAAAAAACGATGTAGAGTCAAACTCCGGCTTTACTACTACTAAAGTTATTACAAGCATAACCTGCATGAATAATTTTCATATAAAAACTTGTTGGCTGCCATCTTGAATTTGCTTTAGTCCAATACAGGTTTTAATATCAATTTTGTTTTAGTCCAATACAGGTTTCACAACACGTGCTCTGCATAATACCAGTTTCTCTTGCACGGTCAAGTAGTGTCAATTTGAGAATGGCATTGGATTAAAAGTTTAGATGTATAATAAATCTAAATATTCCACCTTGCTTGTTATATCTTCTTAAACATTAATTTCTAAAACTTTTCACTATCTCTCTCTCTTTCTCTTACATGCACACACATACACACACACACACAATTCAACTGGCATAGACTAATTTTAGTAATTTCTTAACATTCGATGATGATTACAAGAAAAAATGAACAGACCATATATTGAAATTGTGCTTATGCAGATCTTAATCGACAATTTCTAGTTTTCAATATATATATTTTTAAGGAGTATCAAGCAATAAAGAAAATTAATACCATCTTTATTTGGAAAAGCACCGAGACAAATAAATATCAGAAGAGAGATCTGTCATTGCAGACCGAGGAGACAAATAATGTTGTCCCCGGATTCCGTTTGTTTTTGCCGACCTCTTCACTGAACATTCACCCCCCTCCCTTTTTTTCAAAGCTATTTTACTGCCCAGGGGACATATATGTTGTCTACAGGGTGAATTTGGAGACGATACAAATGTCATCCCTTCTTTGATTGCTGACACGATTTATGATATCTGCAGATTAGCAAATACAAATTATATTATATTAGTAGTAATATGTGTCACCCTGGGTGTCTACGGGAATTAACAATACTCTGCAGGTTTAGATTAGGCGTCACGCTGGGTGTCTACGAAAAATTAACATAGTGGGTCAGTCTGGGTGTCTACGGGAATCGAACATTGTGGAAACTCTGGGTGTCTACGGGCAATTAGCATTACGTTATAGACCGTTTTCATGTTGAACAATTTCTGGGCGTCTACAGGAAATTAACATTAGGCGGCACTATGTGTGTCTAGGGGAAATTAACATTGTGTCCACTCTGGATGTCTACGGGGATTTAACATTGGGGGACGCTCTGGGTGTCTACTGAAAATTAACGTAACGTTATATTCTGTTTCCATGTTAAATAATTTCTAGGTCTCTACGGGAAATGTAAAGTTAAAAGTTTTAGATACTATCCAACACATACTTGGTGATATACTCTCCAGTACCTACTTTTTTTATTACTATCCAACACACCATTTTTCTATACTATCCAGCGCCTACGTTTTGATTACTATCCAACACACTACTTTTTGATATACTATCCAACACATACTTTTTATGATATACTATCCAACACACCATGTTTTCATATACTATACTGCACCTACATTTTGATTACCATCGAATATACCACTTTTCGATATATATCCAACACATACTTTTTATATACTATCCAACACACCATTTTTGTATATACTATCGAGCACACACGTTTTGATTACTATTCATCACACCACTTTTTGTTATTCTATCCGTCACCTACTTTTTTATTTTTATCCAACACTCATGTATCTATCGAACGAAAATGGAAGGAGTGTTTATACGTACGCTATACTTACAAGCACACTATCACACACAAACAAGGGTAGGAGTGCTTATAGACACACTATACCCATACAAACATACTATAATATCACACACAAGAGGAGCACGGGGTTTTAAGTTTTAGTTTGGTTGTGAACATAGACATGGACATACACAAACATGTAAGCAAAAACAAATTCTCAATGATTTTGAGTAGTATCTCTCTTTTCTAGAGATCTGGATGGCCATGAAAAAGGTCTGTTGAGGTTTGTTAACCAAATAAAAGGGTTAATACGTACCTCACCGCTTCACTGTTTTACTCCGCAAACTTCTCATAGCCGGTCCGTAGACTAAGACACGCTTCAGGCACCTTTGCCTCTCCACATACATTCATCGCTTACATATAGCTGTATCTGTAATCCTAGTAATGACCCACGATGCCTTGGCATATAACAGGATGTCTTGATTAAACAGCGTGCTTGAAGTGATGGTCAATGGTTCTAGTTTACACCAACATCTTGAAAGGTTGTCTTGAGAACAGATGACACAAATGACTAATGCGCCTCTATATACAGTCTAGAACTGGATCGAAACGGATTGAAATGTCCCACCAATCAGAATGCGTGAAGCATTATTCAGTTAGGGTGTGTTGTCTCCCTTTTAATAATAAGACACGCGTGACGCAACTTTCAATATATATGCGACCAGCGTTCCTACGAAAGAGTTTGAGTAAAATACCTATGGCTGATAAAATGAAAACAATGTATTGAGGTTCGCCTGCCACGGATATATCGTATACCCGCAGTGATAGTACGAATACTACAACTACTGCTGTTTTAGAAAGTATCCCTCCAGAAGCGGCTGACTTCAATTTGACTTTGTGCGATTTTCTATCGTCTCGGCAAGAATATTTGCCGGCGATAGGACCACCTTCACCTCCTTCTCCAAAATTAACAGTGTATGATGATTTCATAAAGAAACAGAAGGAAGAGTTGAAGAGTTTTTGCAACGTCAGAAAGAAGAAGAAAAATTATTTCTTCAGCGACAATAACAACAACAACCAGAGGAAACAAGAAAGCGAGAAGAAGAAGAGAAGACGAAAGCTTTGAACGGCGAAAAGAAGGAAAAGAGTGAAAACAAAACGGTTAGTATGTAACAAGACATTTTGGTGGAGTTAAAACATCTGAGAGAAATGTAGCAGACTTCTTTAGCCTAACCAAAGAGAAAAAGAACTTCAGAATCAAAGATTTCTAAACCTTCTATGACAACATTGACGTTCACCACCACCACTGAGACGCCAGCAGCAGCAGTAGGAGTTACTACTACAGCTACTACTGCAACAGGAGTAGGACTTGGTGGTAAAAAATGATTAAGACAGTTACAGCTGATGTTGGCAAGACCATTTTTTTTACACGCCAACGGTCTTTTTCAGGGCCATTTATATCTCTTAAAAAAAGATACTATTCAGTGATTGCCAAATCAAAAACAACTTAAATCCCACTTTTATAAAATGTGCGTGTGTGAGTGTGTGAAGATGTTATCCATACTAAAAGAAAAAATTAAGACAAATAGTCACTTACGTTTGTTCTCTGGTATATTCTCTTTGTGTAAGAATCACAATGAAATTTCATAACACACCACAAAAGTTCATTTTCTTCTTACATTCAGTCTTTCTCTTAGGAATTTCTTTACTGGCATGGGTACCTCTTCTACTTTAGTTTCTTCTACTCATCCTGCCTTCATGAATTTCTTTACGCGTGTATGTTCTTCTTCTTTTTTTCTTTTTTTTTAATCTGCTGCTTCTGAATAACGCTCTTTCTCCTTATTCTCTTTTTCTTGCGACACTCTGAAGACCAATGCCCTTTTTTGCCATTGACAACAGGTATCTTGACTTTTTTTCTCTTTTTCCCTGTCTTAGTGGTTCCTTTTCGTTGCGGACATTCTGGAACCCAATGTCCTTTCTCTTGACGGACATAGCAGGTATCTTGACTTTTATCTCGAGTGGAGTAGTCCGAAGTTTTATTGGAAGTATACTTTCGAATGACTCTCTGTAAATCTCTGACGAGAAGTGCGATCTGTTGTGACTCTTCCATCTTCAGAGATTGAAAACTGAATGAGTATATTTTCTAAGGGTGAGGGGTCTCTCTTTTACAGAGAAAGAGTGTGTACCCTAGTCAAATCAAATTGAGAATTTAGATGAAACGATCACACCTTGCTGAGGAGAAACCAGACGAAGCAAAGAGACCACGACGACTTTCGGTGTCACCTTATATGCTAAGTGAAGTATTAGCAGTATGTTCATGCGAGTGATTTTTAAGATGATATGAGCTAGCCTGAGTCAACGCCTCCACTACAAGACCAAGAAAATCAAGATCAGCCAAGAAAGAAAGTCGTTCGGTAGCTCCTGAAGATTATTTTTACATTCGAGAGACCCAAAAAATAACTTACAGAAACTTTCGAACGACGGCTTACACATACACAGTGAAATTTAAAGATTTTAAGTCTCAATTTCCACCAGAGAAAGCAGCGGGTTTCATTACAAATTTATGGGAATCATTGTTAGAGACATTCAAACGACATTGCCTAGCTAAAGATGACGATGGTTTGCGACTATCCATCAATCACAACAGTTTGAAGTGTCATGTTTGGGTCCAGTTTATTACGCCGACAGAATTAACACCTTCCAAAATTATTGACAAAATTCAACATTTTCAAAAGTCAAACGATGACTTTGACATAACCGATAGAAAAGCCACTCTTCACATGACCCACGTTTCACCACCAATAGATAGTGGACGGCGCAAAGTTTTATTGGTGGATGAACTTTGCAGTACCAAAATAAGTATCGTCCAAATTAACAATGACCAAGATCAAATGTGCTTAGCCCATGCCATCGTAGTCGGTCCAACGTATGCCGAGAAGAATAATACAGTAGAATGAAAACGATTATGATGGAGGATTAAGACGATCGGAGAGACCCCAACAACGGAGAGGAGCAGAACTCCTTTTACTGCAACCAGGTATTCCTAAAGAAACTTCAAGATGTATTGGCACCTAGTTATACGTTGAAAGTATATCCTCAAGTCGTTCGTGGAGCTCTTGTGTTTCGAAGACCAGATTTCACAGATGGACAATACATTCATGTGTATCATCACCAAGAGCATTTCGACGCTATTATACGTATCACAGGATTTCTCAGATGCGAATACTTTTGCAAGAAATGTGACCAAGGATTTAACCATCGAGAATAACATATTCATTGTGGAGAGAGATGTCGTTAGTGTTTAACTTTCAAACCTTGCATTCCTTAAGGAAAAGGAAGAATTTATCGTTCTACTTGCAAGCACACCTTTATCAGTGCAACTTGTTACGAAAAAAATCACATGAAACAATTCAAACAACTGAAAAGTGCTTGCGAATAATTGAGAGTGTGCTCCATTTGCGCACATCTTGTTCAAACTAATAACAAAACACCACACGTTTGTCCAGGAAAGAAAGATGTCGTTTTGTGACCAAGCTGTGGACTTTAATCATCAGTGTCACATTCAAAGATATGAGAATGAACTCCAGGAAGTATTAAATGACGACCAGAACAAGAATAATAAGAAAGGTTTGGATTTTATCTGTTTTGACTTTGAATGTTCACAAGAGACTGGAATTCACATCAATAATTTTTGTGTAGCTCATCGTGCTTGTGACAAGTGTCTACAAGAACCTTTATTTTGTCACTGTCCAAATTGTAATGTGACTCCAGGAGAACGAGAACAAACTTTTGGGGCTCTCATACTCTTGCTGACTTTGCCGAATGGATTTTAAACCCCACCGACGACACTTGGAGGGAAGAGGAATCCAGCATTACGGGAACTGTCATCGATATGCTACAGTCATGGATCACAACATCTCTGGATACGACTGACAATTTCTTTTGAAATATTATTCAGAACAACTCACCGAATTTCTAACAGTGACCTGAAAAATCCTTTGTTAGTGTTCACCATGGAAGAGTTGTACGACCAAACATAACAGCGACGCCAACATTTTGAAAGTCAAGGATACCAAGTGACAGAAATGAGGGAACACCATTACGATTGGCATTTCAAAAACAGATCTAGAAAATTTAGACTCATCGTCGAAGAGGACGTCGCGGACATCGAACCTTGGAATACACGCGACAGTTGTTTTGGAGGACGAACCAATGCGACACGCTTGTTTTACGACGTGGACGAATATCAAGGAGAGCAAATCAAATACATCTATGTATGTCTTTGTATCCTTGGGTGTGCAATATGCTCGATTCAATATCGGTCATCATGAAATGTTGACAGAACACATCGACGTAGAACACATTCAACAATACGAAGGTTTTGATCAAATACAACGTGTTAAAACCGAGGAACGTGTACCATCCTGTTGTACCTCATTATTGCCACGGAAAACGGATGTTTTTTTATGCCATACGTGTGCTGAAACATGTAATCAAGACCAACCTTGTCGCCAGGGTGATCAAGAACGATACTTGACAGGAACGTGGGTGAGTGTCGAATGGTTTCATGTTCTTGATCGTGGATATCAACTGTTAAAAGCGGACGAAATTTGGCGTTTTTCTACGACAGAAAATACCAACAAGATGATGACGACGACTCCAGTTAAGGATTTTTTTCAGGCTACGTCAACGAATTTCTAAAACTGAAGCAAGAAGCTAACTGCTATCCTTCTTGCTGTCTGACTCCAGAAAGCAAAGAGGCATTCAAAGAACAGTACTTATTATTAGAAGGCATCGCTTTGGAACACTTGGAGAAGAACGAAGGAAGACGATTGTTTGCACAAGTTATGCTGAATTGTTTGTGAGGAAAATTGGCTCAAGTTCCGATATTGCCAAAGGCAGAATACTTGACAGATCCAAGTCGATATTGCCAACTCATCGACGAAAAAGGAAAACTTATTAAACACGTGGACATTATACAGAATGATTTAATATTGGTCAATTACGAAGAAGTCGCAGGCCCCCCCCCCCCCCCTTTGACGAGTTTGGAAATGCCATCATTGAAGCGTACGTGACAGCCAATGCCTGTTTAAAATTTTATTCTGTCTTGGAACCTTTAGGAGATCGAATCCTTTACTTTGAGACCGACAGTTGTATATACATCAATTGCTTTGGAAGCTATCACCCACGCATCGAAGACAAACGTTTAGGAGTTTGGACCAAGAAACATCCTGAAGACACTATTTTTGAGTTTTTCTAGTGGTGGACCAAACAATTACGGTTACCAGTACCGAGACCAACATGGACAACTTCATACCAAATGTAAAGTGAAAGGACTGACATTGAACTATCGTTCTTGTCACGTGGTCAACTTTGATGTCTTAAAAGAGGCCTTTTAATTCAGGATAATATAAAGACTTTCACGTGAAAACGTTGGATCCTCACAAAATTATTCGTTTGCAAAATCACCCAAATCGTCAGTCGACCCTGGGAAAAATGATATCAGATTGTCTCTCAGAAACATCAACCTAGAAAGATGAATTCGATTCAGCAAACGAATGATGGACTCACTGCGGACTCCAAGTTCAATGAACACGATTGCGATGCTCTTTCTTGCGACCAGAGTGATGCCGTAATTTGTGATATCAGCTATGCCGCTCTACTCTCGAAAGCCGTGAAGCCCCGACCTTTCTGCTTTACAAGCAAAAGCGATGCCGTTCGTGAGCCTATCTATGCATATCATCCATGCACTCGCAAACCACTCTGGATACCACTAGCTCATCGAGATTTACAAATCAAAGAAGAATTCACGTTTCCTGTGGTTTTGCCTCGATGGATTACTCACCACCTAAACTTTAGCCATAACTAGATTTATCTACTTGGGACGAGGAGACCAAGTACAGCGTTTCAGTTGTGGTGTGAAGATTCAGCTTTCATGAAACATGTTAGATGGTTTCTGTGATGTCATTACCTTCCCTCGTGGGTCATGATTATTATCCTCATGGATACTTTAGAAGAGAGAATTCGTATTTTACCTTTCGAGCTGCGAGAATGCATTTACATAGACTTTGTACAGATTCAAGTGAAATGCAAAGAACAATTGCATCCTTTACAACATAGACGTTTTAACCATTGGAATCTGAATGCTTTAAGAGGCTTGATTACTTTGAAAGTGTTCAAATGGTCAGACATTGATCAAACTACCCACAACTAAGAAGTTTCGATGCAAGACTTCTGCCTACAAGGTTGGAATACTACAAAGAATGATAGAAAACGGAGACTTACATGATTACAACATCTTTTAAAAGAAGTATCACCTCAAAACAAAACTTCTTACAGATGCGTGGTGTGTTGTGAGTTAGTGACTGAAATACTTCTTTTCCAGTCTTTACCAGTAGATAGCATTTATAAAAACAATGAATATTTCTTCAAAAAAGACACTCTTGTGAATGACTAATATAAAGTATTCGATGCCACGACTTAGATGAATCAGTGTTACACCAAATTGCATGGACGGAAGTCAATGATTGTGTTCAAGACATAGTTGTTTACCAAATACTGTTAAAAGAACTGTTTCCACAAAACGACATTATTTCATTGAATTTTGGACTACGTGTGGTGTGCGTGTGTTTTTGACTACTTTTCTTGGATTTCCTTTACCAGCAGATTCGTTGTGGATAATGTATGAACTGTACATGCAGCAAAGACGTGACCACCAAAACTGTATCTGTGCACGAAAAACTCATTGTGTTAAAAGTCTTGTGAATAGTAATGAGCACGAGTTGTATACCTCCGTGTGTAGAAGAGATTCGTCGTACTTGATCAACTCTTCATACTTACCAAGAAGTGTGTATAGCTGGTTGGTTGAAACAACAGATTTACGACTGAAAGACCGTATTTTGTAGGAACAGTGGGAGAAGAACCAGAAACAGAGGAAGAAACACTACGAGCCCACGAGAATAGTAGTATTGTAAAGATAGAAAAGAATGAGATGACATCCCCGGAGGGGTTCAGTCTAATTAACTCCACAGAGACCTGAACGCCAGAGCGTTTTCATAGATTGAATATTACGCAGATAGATCGAGAATGTTGTAATCTTACCTGTTTATATATAGCTTTGGTGATTTTAATTTGTTCCTGATATATGTACGGAGTAATTTATGCCTTATATGTTTTCGCGTTTTAGTTTTGTAGACGGACTATGCCAAAGATATTGTGTGTCAATGATCAAAAAAATAATTACTTTTTTTTTTTAAAGAACACGAACTTTGAGTGTTTTTGAAATGTAAATATGTTTTTGTTGTTGTTACACTACCATGAAAAAATAAAAAAACTACACGTGTATAAAATGTATAAAATGGCTCGTATCGTTGATGGAGTCTCAGAATTCTAAACACAATTGTTGTTCTGGCTGCATCCTCCGTTCTCAAAGTGATTGACTAAAAGTCAGATCGTCAAAGTTGTGAGGCACTGTGCCTTCGCCATCACTTTAACATGTTTACTGCTGACCAATTGGTTCAGGCCAAACCGATTTTGTCAAATGTTTGATCGAACACAAATCACAAGTGTTCGATCATCCTCCACAAAGTATCGTGTGGTGTTACAAAGAGTGGTAATCGGTTTACATGTCACTCCAAAAAGTCAAGGAGAATCCATTTAGTTTGTAGAAGGAATTCCTCGAGAAGACGATGTGATCGTGTCTGACTTTAGTCGAACACATCTTGTCATATTCGACATTTTTAGGAGAAAACAAAGAAAAATTAAACTTTGGTTTACACGAAAAAGGCATCATCGTAATGCCAGTATTATTTACATTACTCAAAATTTATTTCAACAAAGTAAAGCGCATCGCACCATCAGTCTCAATTCATATTATGTAGTGTTGTTTAAAAGTCCAAGAGACAAATCTCAAGTTCAAGTGTTAGCCAAACAGTTACGAACACCTTTCCTAAATTATGCGTATGACGTTATTTGAGATTTCGTACAAATTTGTTTCAAGATTGGTGACAATAAGGAGGTCCCGTCGTTTACACTTCACTTCCGTACTCTTTCTAAAAAAAAAACTAACTATAAAAACATCATTCACTTCTTTTCTGTCTAACAGCATTCAACATTATTTCCTTTCAATCTCATCCTCCTACCAAATTGATTTTGCACTGTATGCCATCAGTCGCGAAAAAAATATACAAGTACGTTCACATTTGTTAGAAGCTAGTCTCAAAAAAGTGTTAAGATAGTTTACTTTAACAGCACGTCAATTACTTCAAGGTATCATTCACATACCACATCAAACAAAACGTTGTTGTTGGTTTTTTTTTTTTTTTTTTAGGTTTTTGTTTTGTTTTTTCTTTTAATTGTAAAATAGCATAAGTAGCTTTGTCACAACTGGCTGATCCAAGAATCGATTCTGAAACCAAAAACCAAATCAATTTGAAACCAGGTGGAAGTGAATCTTACGGAGGTGTCATCATTCGCTCACTTTTAAAATGGGATCCTACTGCCAAAACTAAAAAAGCTAAATCACCTAAAAAACAAAAGACCAAAAAGAAGAGATGTGGTGTAGCAAGTTCACACTCTGACAAAAGAAGTAGACGAAAAGTCACAAGAAAAGTCCCAAGAAAATAAAAAAATGTCCTGCAAGAAAGAAAGGTAATGCCGCTAGAACGCGTACGTACTCACGAAAACTTAACTCGGTGACGGTTTTTTCTACCACTTCTTCTTCTCCGTTCATGACGATGCCGGCCAAAAACCTGATTTAAGACCAGTGTTTCCCAATTTGATGAAAAAATGGAAACCCATTTCTAAAGGAACTTCTACTTCTCCGTCAATGACGGCTTCTTCTACTGCTCTAGCTGCTGCTGCTGCAGCGTTAAAAGTGGCGTCTCCTAAGACAAAAGTACAAAACAGATCAAGTGTGTTACAAAGTGTGCTGGATTTATCCAAACACGAACTGGCACTATTTATGGCGCCTTCACCTACTATCAGAAGAGAAGAAATTGAAGATTGGGTTAAAAAAAGATATGTCGACACCGTCTTCAAGAGATGGAAAAAAGAATGAAATGAAGGCAGAAGTGAAAAAAGACATCAAGACAAAAGTAACCAAACAACCGATAACTACTCCTACTGCTATTGCTCGTCGGACAGGTTAATCATTGTCGCAATCCAAAAACAAAATACCACACAAACAACTTAAGAGCAGTATCGAACAGTGGGTGACTTACTGAGGAGCAGCAAGAAAACAGCAAACGACAGCATGGATACACTTTTAGCCAGAATTTACAAAAGGCTTGTTCATATTGTTGGCTACAGAGGAATTCAAAAACTGTATCGTACCGCTAAAACCCAGCTCAAAGTTTACCTCTGCAAGATGTACGACAAGAACAATCGACGTATATATTACACAAACCCGTTCCACGAAAGATTTTCCAGAAGTCAAACGAAAGTTGCAGGCATCAATTATCAACGGCAAGCAGATTTAGCAGATGTCTCTCACTTAGCGTCGTCAGTCGATGTTACAAATATTTGTTTTGGGTCATCGACGTGTTTTCAAAATGAGATTGAGTAGTTCATATCACTTCTAAAACAAGTTTAGAGTTAGTGCGAGCTTTAAAACTGCTCTTACAACAATATGGACAACAGCCTCTTCGATGGAAAACAGACAAATACACCAAATTTCTGAACCAAACTGTTTTTAAAAAAGATGAAAAAAGACACATTCATTTTGTCACCACTGAAAATGCTAATAAAAGCTAGCGTCGTGGACAGTTTTAAAAGAATTTTGAAACAACGTATGTGTAAATATTCTACACATCAACATACTCTCAAATACATCGACGTTTTACCACGTTTAATCAAAGCTTACAATCAACCGTAGCATCGGATGTGCACTAGAAGAAGTGACACCTCAAAATGAAGTGATGGTGTTTGACCGATTGTTTGGAACGTTAAAAACCAGAAAAAGAAATAAGTGTTAAACACCGGAGATTGAGTTCGAATTGGAAAACTAAAACGAACTTTTGAGAAAGGTTATTAACCCAACAGGACGACAAATTTGTTTCGTGTCACTGGACAAGTGCGTGGACGTGATCCTCCTTTATATAAATTGGAAGATATAAACGGAGAATTGTTCAAAGGTATATTTTACTTGCCCGAGTTACAACGAGTGACCAAGCAAGAATAAGACGTGTACGATATCTAAAGCATTCTCGTTAGGAAAACAAATAAGGTAGAGAAACGTCGACTTCAAGAAGAAGTGAATGTTCGTTGGAAAGGATATCCACCCAGTTTCGATTCTTGGATTGCAGATTCACAAGTCACCGACTATAAAAAGTAGTAGAAGCTACCACCATACCCTTAACCACAGCAGCTACATATCCTTCTCAAAGTTGCTCCCTCCATGTAAACTCGATAAGGGTAAGTGTCTATGCTGCTGCTGACTAGTTCGTTATTCAAGTACAAATCCACTTCGCTGAACAACGAAGACATGAAATTGTGGACGGAAGCTACTCTAGCATCTTCCCCTGGATTGGTGTTGTCTGTTTTGAGAACGTTGACTTTCAGGTACAACAGATAGATGTAATCTTCGGTTTGTCCTTTGATTTCAAATTCGATATGCGCTGAAGTGGTCAACGACGACACGGGATGAAATTGTACCGACTGGGATGCTTGCATCGTCATCATTGTCGATGGCATGGTAAACATATTGAGTTAGGTCTTATAACATTCGCAAGATCCTCGGTGCATCATTTTCCTTAATCAATTAGTAACCAGAAAAAAACTGTTCTCCATTTCTTATTCTTTTTCTTTACGTGTCAATGAGGTCTGAAGGGTTTGCGACGTCTCTTTCTGCGTTGTACTTGCTGTGGCGTAGAGGAAGAAGTAATGCCTTGGCCAGAAGTGTGAAGTCAATTTATACGTTTGTCTGGGCGCTCTAGGTCTTTTCCAGTTTGAAGCAACATATTTTTCTTGCTGTCATGAAAGCTTGTTTAGGACTTTGTTTTTCGATTAGTACGTTTTGGAGAAATTATTTTCCTTATGTCAAAGCTGCATCTTTTAAAGCATGTAATTCTCGAGTCACCATCGGTTTAAGATGGGTGCTACCATACGAAAAGCGGATTTTAACAGCTCCTATCTCCTAAACCATGTCCTCCTTGTCGAGCGACTCCTTGGTACACATGATACATCTGTTACAATTCACTGGATATTCATTTTCGAAAATGTAGTTTCACGGTGACTTTTCCTTTGAAGAATAGAATAGTTTGTCCAAGATCTCCTTTTATATTAATATTGACACTTTCAAAATACGATTTACTGACAGGAAGATAATGAGGATGTACAAATTCTCGTGTTTCCTCCTCCATCGTAAGCAACTATGGCAGAATCCAATTTGAAAGGAATGACACAAAGGAACTGTGTTTCCCGCGACGTTGTACTCGACGAAATCAGAATATACAAACATAAAATTTAGTCCTTCGTTTAATTCGATAGGGTAGCGAAAATATTTCTAGAATCGATCGTTGTTGTGAATGTCTTTCATATGAGCGAGAGAGGTGTAACCACACAGAATAGCAAACAAACCGGGAGAAAACGCAATGGACAGTGTTTTTGCCGTCAGCAAAACACATTTTAAGACGACGAGAAACGGCATGGTATTCGATCCGTACACTTCTGCGAGTTTTCTCCAGTGCTTTGCCAAACTGGTTGTTGAAAACAGCTAAAATCGTTTCAGCGAGATGTTGAGCACTGAAATAAGATCCTGTATGAATTCATATGGTCCATAAATTCAATTGAGGATTGGTTGATGATGGCATTTGGATTCATAACAGCCAGGATCATTTTTGTCCAACTGTTCTTGGACTTGTTCCTTGAGAATATCGACAACGAAAGTGTTATGGCTTTCGTTGATATTGATGACTTGAGTACGATGAATGATTTCCACCAAAGCAACTTTCCAAAGAGCTTTGTTACGACTAGGGGTAAATGTAACAAAAGAAAAGACTCAAAAAAGCTTTCAAGATTTAAAATGCAAATATTTAATTTCCTAAAATATGAAAATATTTCAACAAACAATCAAAGTGAAAGAATTAAAAATAACTTACAGTATAGAATATCCTTAAAAGTCCTTAATTGTTCTAAAGTTCACGGATCCGGAAGTTAATCCAAATATTCCGAATGAAGTAGGTTCCGAATGAAACCTTCACTGTACTGATGTACAAATAAGAATCAGTTATATCCAAGTGTTATAAATTCCAAATAGTCCTTGTGAATATGGAATATCACAAGTTATAGAAATGTTTCCGATAATTCCACGGAGCTGTATAATTATTAAAGTTTAAGAAACAATACTAAATCCGAAATGTACTGTATATATATATATATATATATATATATATATATATATATATATATATATATATATATATATATATATATATCTATCTATATATAGCTTCTGACTGCGCAGAACAGAATAAGGAAAACCAATGTAATCCTTCTAGAAAACAACCTTCTCCGAACCAATCAGAAACTAGGTTATGCGTGACACCACTAAAGTACCTATGCACTAACGTTTTTACCAGTCAATAAAGTATTGACTCTTAAATGAATCATAGAATCTAGGTCAGAAGTTCAACCCACCCCCTAAACAACGTGATATACTAATGTTACAAGCGACAATATTTCCCAAATCCAATGTATTCAATCACATTGAAATACCGTATATGTACTTTCTGCAAGACGACAGCTATTAGACTATTAGCAGAGATCATATACCTATACTATTATTTAAAAAACGAAATGATACATAATTCCGTAACACCTTCCTGATCCAATTGTATGGATGGAGGTGATTTGGCTGTGAAACACCATAAGGTGTCGTTGGGAAAGACAAAATTGGTTATTCATAGTTCGATGGTTCTGGTCTCTGAGGAGTCACTCGTTGTCAAAGGAGAATACTTTTCCAAATATTCCAGAATAAGATTTCACATTTTTATTAAGATGGCGCAAGACCTCATGGAAGAAGTCCTGTGAGGGGAAATGAAAATATAAAAAAAAGCAAAGGAGACAAGTGATTTTAGGTTCGCTGTTAAAAAGAGGCGTCCTTGTTGCGTCGTGAGGTCTATGATGAAACCTAATCGTCCTGGATATCGTTGTTTTCAGGGCCATTCACATCTCTTAGAAAAGAGAAATTGGTCAAATCATTGCCAATATCTGTTTGTATGTTTGCGTATGTCTTAGTCTTCCGCACACAGAAAACTAAAACTTAAAAACCATTTCTACCTCAGTGTGGTAGTGTGTATGTGGGTACAGTGTGTGTGCATAAACACTCCCTAACCTTGCCCAATGTTAAACCTATGTAACAAATCAGAAGAATAGTTTAGGACTGCGCGATTTCTCTCGACTTGTATTATGTAATACATCTACATATGTTTTTCTTCACGTCTGTGTACCGAATCGGAGAGATGTTTTCCTTCACAGCCATACTTAAAGAATACAGCGGTGAATTTGAGAGTCTTGCCATTCATCGTCAATCCTATGTAAAAGAAGAATAGCTAGCCAGCACTGTAAAGTCAGTAACCTTACCACTACTATGAGTCTGTTGGACAGAGTGCAACACCTCCTGGATCGGGTGAAAGATAGAAAGATGTGTTGGATAGAATCTAAAAATGTCAACAGTACATTTCCCGTAGAGTCCTAGAACATTTTAAAAATGGAAATGGACTATAACGTAATGTTGATTCTCGTAAACACCAAGTGTGTCCCCCAGTGTCAAATTCCCGTAGAGACCCAGAGTAGCCCACAATGTTAATTTCCCGTAGACACCCAGTGACCAACAATCTTAATTTCCTGTATACACCCATAGTGTCGCCTAATGTTAATTTCCCGTAGACACCAAAAAATTATTCAATATGGAAACAGTCTATAATGTATTGTTCATTTCCCGTAGACACTCAGTGTGTCAATAATGGTAAATTCCCGTACATACCCAGAGTGACGCACAACGTTAATGTAGACACCCAGAGTGACGGCTAATGTAAAACCTACGGCGTAATGTTGATTCCCATAGACACCCAGAGTGACATATATATATATATATATATATATATATATATATATATATATATATATATATATATATATATATATATATATATATATATAAATATATATATATATATCTATATATATATATATATATATATATATATATATATATATATATATATATATATATATATATATAGGTTTCCTTCAGCTGTACTTAATTAATATTCCTTCCCAAAAATGTGGATCCTACTGCAGTCTTTGCAATGCCTAATAATAGACTTTACTTCACAAATTGCTTTCACTTTCCTGCATAGGTGCGTTCCTAAGAGCTTTATTTTAATTATCTTTTTTTTTATCCACGTCAATGAGTCAAGTAGTCATCTGTTATCTGTCACAGCCATATAAATTAACAGTGCATTAATACAGTTCTGTGTCAAAATTAATGATTAACCTTGGAGATTTACTCAATTTTCAAAACTCCAATTCCTCGGTAACTAGTGATGCCACTCAGAATAAATTTTCTTACCTCAAAATTTTTCTAAATCTGGTGAAACATCCATGATTGAGAAGTGTAGCTTTTTTTTTTCTTTTCTTTACTTTTTATTAGTTTGAAAATTTCGTGTTTACAATCGATTGAGAGAAGGAATTTTTTTGGAGCGTCACATTTTTTTTTTTTATCAAAGTTTATCATCCAGGGTTCTGTGCAAGAATGCTGACATTGCCTTGCACTATAACCAAGTTGTTAAACTATTATGCCCAACAATGCGAAGTAAATGTAAACTGTACTAATTTAGATATATGAGCGTTTTCCCTTGGCTCGTACCGCACGCAAACTGTTTTTCAAAATGGAAGAGTAGCTTTTTGCAAAGAGGTGTATTAAATCATGGACATATACGTGCTTCCTCACATAGCCTGCATATGACTATAATTTGAGCGTGGCTTAATTTGAAATGTAAAACCACCAACATAATGGTTGCGGTAATAATAATGGATCAATTCTTGAGCCGTCGGAGAGATGACTCATTGACCACTGACACAGGTACTACTTTCACACGAGTTATAACTTTATTTTAGCAAAATATTTAGGGTTTATATGCATTCAGTTTTCGATAAGTAAGAAAGGAGTAGTGGCAGAACAACGAGCAGATCCAGCCCGGATATCGCAACGATAGGGTACAATTACCACACACCCAAATCAGGATATCACAATGATGGGGTACGATTATCACACATCCAAAAGCAGGGTATCACAACGATGGGGTACAATTACCACACACCCAAACCAAGATATCATAACGATGGGGTACAATTACCACGCACCCAAACCAGGATATCACAACGATGGGGTACAATAACTACACACCCAAACCAGGATATCATATTGATGGGGTGCAATTACCACTCATGTGAGTATAACTTTTAAGTAATAATAATTCCATTTTAAAAAATGTGTTATTTATTTACAACCCTCACAAACCACGCAGTCTGCGTAGTCAACAATAAGCAGAAAGCAGACTTTACCTCTAAAAATATAAGCATTATTTTTCAATTTGAAACTCCCCTGCAAAAATGTGCCACTCGAAAAAAGTTTTAAAAATGAAAGGACGCCTTTTCATGTCTGACAGTATTATATATATATATATATATATATATATATATATATATATATATATATATATATATACATATATATATATATATATATATATATATATATATATATATTAGCAGATATGCTACCATTCGGCGACACACAAGCAACCTTTGGGCGACAGCGGTCACCAAGAGGATATATCTGGGGTCACCAAAGAAATAAAACAATAATCCTTACTATTTATGTTAAAAGAAAAGCGTATTAGCTATTTCAGAATTATGAATGAGATAGTAATAAGGCTAAACCTTACTTTAAAACCAAGAACGGATTCGTAGATTTTTACATTTTACGATTTTGATATATATATACGCGGTGCAACATTCCGGTGACATCACGTATACTATGGATATCTCTGTTGATAGGATGTATATTTACATTACTAAAATAGGTTTTAAGATGCATTTTTATCATCATCGTTGTTACGTATCGAACCGTTATCATAATAATGTTAAAGTTAAAACCCAACCTTTTAGCTAAGTTTAGTCCCACTTCTAAGCTTAACCGCTTTGGTCATACATTCTAATGTGATGCGCATGAATATAGTCAGCTTCCAGACAAGCATCCTGGATATTATTCGCAATAATAGCTGGCTTTACAATTAAGGGGGCGCTCTACAGATAACACGTGCTTCTGAGAGAGTGACAGGTGTAAGATGAAGTTGTTTCCGTTTGCAACATGCACAATGGAGAGAATGTTGGCATATCTCTATGCTACTTTCATGTACTGTCGCTGAAATTTCTTAAAATATTGTATTTGTGGAAATTTGACATGATCTAAGCACACAACAGACAAAAATGGCAGCTCCAAAGTACTCTAAAAATCAGCCTGAATTGTAAAAAAATACACTATTTTCAGCAGTTATTAAAATAGGAACAAATGTTGCCAGAGTAGCAACACCAGCCTCTGAAAGTACAATGAATGAATTATAAAATATATAAAAAAAAGTAAAAAAAGTTATCGGCTATTTTTTTTATATTTTATTTATTTACCTTCGAAGTCCAGGAAGTGAAAATGACCAAGCGGAGCTAGCAGTTTTTTGAGAGGTGCACATCTTAAGTAAGACCAAGCTGTATACTCTATAACCCAAATTACACGTCAATCATACACCAAAATAAAGGGAATTCAAAGTTCTTTTAACAATACCTAAGATATACATAGTCTTTTTTAAATAGCAGGAAAACCAGTGAGGAAAACCTGGGTAATTTTTTTTCTTTAAAAATCAAACCCTATGCAAAGTACGAAAATGGAGAGTGTCTCCTTAAGACAAATATGAAAGTTTGTGCAATTGCTTTTCTCTTTTCTCATATAATCATGTATGCTTTTCTTCCATATACTAGTGTTAGAAGAATTAGCAAACTTTGTACCTTTTGACCTATGACCTCTGTGAACCTGAACTCTTCCATCCCTGTTCAAACTGTACATTTTATTAGTGACATCTCAGGAATAATTGTGGCAAGTTTCATGTTCCTGTCTTTTACCAAAACATTGGTTGCTATGTTGAGAAAATGCAAGGTGTGTTTTTAAAATAGCCCACTTTTCATCATAGGGGTGGGAGTGGGGGCTGGGCTTGTGTGGGACTCTGCTACTAATGAATACTGTTCTGTGGAAAAAATACATGAGAATTATTCAAAAGGACTGTTTAGATGCTTGCGACTTAAATGTTTCAGCTATACAGCCAAAATTAAATCATATAATAATAATACAGATATGTGGTCCTTATGACAAAATATGAAAATTTTGTGCAATTGTTTTTCTCTTTCCCATATAATCATGTATACTTTTCTCAACTTAATGGTATATTAACATTGATGTTATGCATGAAAATAAGATAATTATGCCTGTTTTGCTCTTGCTTACACAATATGCCTTGTGGCAGTATTTTGTGTGCAATGAACTCAATTATGGGGAAATTAGAAGTCTTAGAACAGAGGAGTAAACTCAACTTAAATTTAAAACTGTTGTATTAAGTGAAAGAAAAATATAGCAAAAAATGTTTCTTTTCATTCGGTTGAAATAAAATTAAGGAAAATAATGATGATAAAGAAGATTCGCTTTCTTCCATATACTAGTGTTAGAAGAATTAAAAAACTTTGTACACTTTGACCTTTGACCTCTGTGAACCTGAACTGTTCAAACTCTACATTTTATTAGTGACATCTCAGGAATAATTGTGGCAAGTTTCATGTTCCTGAAAAGTTGGAAAAACGTTGAACAAAATACAAAGGATGTAAGAACTGCTCCAACATCACATACAGGGTCGTGGATATTACTATTACATTATCTGAAATCATTTATGGTGAAGGGTTTAAATGTAATTGAGGCCCGATGATAAAAGTTAATTCATTTTATGAACGTTGCAAAAGAAAAGTACACTAAAGGTATTCGTAAGCAAAGTCGAAATAAATAGAAAAGGAAAGAAACTATTAGAAGAGTAAAAGAAACGAGAGTAAAAGTGTTATCTTCAATAATTGTGATGATGTATGCAAATTGGTGATAATTAAATAAGCAACAGACATCTAAGAGGTTTTCGTGACTTTGGTTTCAGTTCAGATGAGATAGATGTAACACTTGGTCAGTCAATTGACAATGACTTAAACTTGAATAACAACAGCATTACGCATTCTGTACCTAAATCCGATACATCTAACAGAGAGTTTTCAATGAAACGTATTGATGTTTAAATACGTAATAGTCTAGAGCAGTGGTGTCCAACCTGTGGGCCCTGGGGGACGCGTGGTTATTCCAAGGGGTTTGCGAATTCACATAGCTTCGCAGAGAGTATTGCTCCTCCAGTCAGCTCTTGCTTTCCTGTTATCCCCGCCGTTGCGAGCAAATCATGTTCGAATTTAGCGCGCCAAGCTGATAAATATTTATCCCCGCCACAGCCTAAAAGTACAAATATTAGCATGTGGGGGTCCGTGGAATTTTTTGAGGTTAAAAAGGGGTCCTCATACTCAAAAAGGTTGTGAACCACTGGTCTAGAGTCAGTGCAATGCATGGTATCAAAACATGCAAAGAAGATGTAGACAATAAATTAACATGTATTGAACAGAATGGTAATGAGAGAGAAAACATAATTCAAGAGTTTCAGCAATATACTGCTAACAACAGAAGAGAAAAATGAGTTTAGATGCACAGAACTGCTTTAAATATAGGTTCAACGCGATATCTGATGCAGAGAACACAAACCGGAAGAGAAAGAACTGATCAAATACCAGACATTCAACAGTTTTTGCCACCTGTTGAACACGTGAGAAACTCGGAGGTAGATGCGTTACAGAGTAAAATTAAAAGATCTCCATGAATGGTTGTAGTACCAGTAATACTAACTTCAACAACAAGGTGTCTGCTAAAACTTTGCCAGAACTGCAGAAAAGTGAATGTTTAGCAACAATACCCCAAAATTAAAAGACAATAAAAACAAAATAAATGTGAATAAAATTGTGATAAGCAGAATAAGAACAAATATAAGTTGTATATTAGTGATTTAAAGAACAAAATCAAAATGTTAAATGTTCAGACCTTGCCAACTGTCAAAGATAAAGTTACTGCTGGAATATAACTATAAAATGGGCTACAACTGAATATTTTGACAGAGATCTGGTTATTAATATTTGTGTGTTACTGAGTAGTATTGACGAATTTGACAAAATGATAAACTTGCGACAAAAGATTTATTAATTTAGAATTTCAAAATTTAAACTGGTGCATTCAAAGCTAAAATGGCTTTTAAAAAAGATTCTTTCATTAAGTATATTAAAAGAGCAAATTTATAAATACAGTCAGGAGCTGTATAATAAAACCAATCTAATTATTCATGGCTTGGTGGTGTTTGGCGGCATTTTCAACACATTATTCTTATATTATGTCGAGAAAATGGGAACTAAGCGCCTTTCCCAAGACCACACTTAGACAGCTAAACCGGGCTGGCCAGGTGGGTATAGAACCACAACTCTAGGATTAAAAGCATGATGCTCTATTAAGTGAACTACTGCAGCTTCCCCCGAAGTAATGTCCAATGTATAGTGCTTTTTAAAATGATGTGAATCCAGATGGTATTGATACAATATTGTTTACTGAAAAATGATTAACCGGGAAAAAATAGGGATGCCAGGTTCATCAGTAAATTATCGGATAACGAGCCCCTTTGTGAATTAATGTACGAAGATGGCGAGTTAATATATAGAACATAATACTGATATGGAACAGTTATCTGTATATTCGTACATATATCACATATTATAAGATATATCCCCAAAAAGGGTCCTTGAATTATTTTACGGCTGAATTCCGTTTTACCCACTGGTTAGTATTTTTGTGCCTAACTATCGATCATTGATGAATACAAAGGAGATTATTATGGTAAGTGTATTTGCTTCGGCAGTGAGCTCTCCAGTTTGTAGATATCCTAATGAAATGGTATATTATGTACTAAAACCATATACAGTGATGCCCTTTTGATGCTTGCAGTGAACGGAATGATTAATTTACAAATTTATTGGACTATACTCGTGAAGATAATTTTGATCTGTGTTCGATGCAGATTTTTCCTGTTATGGTACAAAGTACTGAAGTTAGGGATTAGAGGACATATTTTTAATATTATGCATTCTACATATGCATTCTCTGTATGCGTGCAGCTTGGGTACGGTAAGATGATTGTTTAACCCCTCTTTTATTTGTTATGTTTAATAACGATTTTGAAGTGAAATTTTCAGAAAATGAGGTTCCGTGGATAGATTTAATTACGTTGCAGTTGTTTTTGATTTTTTATGCAGATGATATAGTAATTTTGTTTCCGAAATAAAAGGTTTTCAAATTTGTTTTGGATACTCTTGGATACTAATGGTAACTATTGGTATAAATGGCGTTTAAAAGTAAATACAAACAGGTCACAAATTATGTTAGTTTAAAGGGCTAGAAATATAGTAGATAATGCTAAGATTCGTTTATAGGCTATGAACCAAGAAACTAATAAAACAAAAATTCTTTGCATAGATTTTATGTTGTAGATTTATATCGGATTTAAAAAAAAAATCACACACACACACACACACACACACACACACACACACACACACACACACACATATATATATAAAAGGTGCACGTGGACTAAATGAATAAAGTCTTCTCCCAGATGGATAAGGCAGATATGCAGCTGTCATAATGTATATAGATACCACCCAAGTTTTTTTTTTTCTTCTGTGCCACCTTCCGAATTCCTGTATTATATTATGTACTTGCCATGGTTTGGTTATTGACTTTATGCAGTACACTGTATTCGTTCATGGATTCACCTGGTAATGATGACTTTTCTGTACTACGTAACACGAAATATTTTTTTAAACCTATAATAATTTCAGTTTTTTCTTTGTACTATTGTGCACAACTTTTAACATACGTGTAAGTTGGTTATATAACGTTGATTATACAAAATAATAGCTGCAATATAGCAGACTATGTGGTAGCGTGAACAGAGTGAACCGAGTTGTTTGCCGTTATTACAAATTTGGACTAGTTGGTTACAGAATCGCCAACAATCATCATCATCATTTATTTCCTCTTTTCAGAGATAAGGATGCAGACAAATGAGAAAGAAAACAATGAAACAATATTTAAATTAATTGAATTAGTTATATACAATTAACAGAGGTATACATGAGAGGAATCTGTGAATTTTCCCTATGAGGATTCTTATATGAGGACACTATACTTATCAAAAGTATGGTGCACTCTTGCGCAATCCTTCAATGCTTAATTATTGTACACATCATCATTATTTTACAGAAAATAATATTGTATATGTAATATATATATATATATATATATATATATATATATATTATATATATATATATATATATATTATATATATATATATATATAAGCATGCATGAAGACATGATTATCAAGATTTCAACGAATCACATAATTCCAAATCTTGATAATCTGAAAATCGATCTTATTACCATGAAAAGAATCCATGAATTACAGTTGCAGAGAATACTGAGGCAGACATTATAAAATTTCTCAGTATTTCAGGCTCGTCTAGGCCGATACCGTTGGGAAATTCTCTACCAAGGAGATGTTGAATAAATTCTTCATCTGATATATTATGAAGGCACACGCCAAGACGAATGTCAAAGTTATTTATAATATGTGTCCAAAATATGTCTCGTTGTCGCACAGTGCTCTGACAGGATATAAATGCATGGATTATTACATCTGTGTAAGAGTAACTTCAGTGTTTACAAACTTGCATAGTATTATTTGGAACAGTTATCAGAACATTTGCAAGGGATGTAATTAACTGTAACTCTCTTGTTGTTTCTGGAGTTTGCCATAAAATTGAGGGTTTTATAGAAGTATGAACATTTTTTAATCTTTTGTAGGAAATGTCAGTATGGCACAAGTTTGTAAAGCGCTCGTTTTCATATTTGTGAGTAGCATGTTTTATAATTTGTTTCCACTGTATTTTTCCTGGAAATATTTTGTCTCTGACAAAAATTTCAATAAATTCATAAATATTATATTTCTGCAAAATGCTACATATATCTGGAATAAAGCCTTTTTGTTCTGTAACATCTTTTCTAGAAAGATATAGATATAGTCTGAATAAAAATATTCTTTTAGTTGTTACATTTTCTGGAAGATGGCATAATTTACCAAGAAAGTTCAGTTTCCTTTTATCAATTTCTGATATAATTCTCTTTATCCCCAGTAAACTTTCGCTCATTCCTGACCGCGTGTTTTGAGGAAAGCCTTGCAGAATTTTGGTACAATGATGCTGAAATACATCGAGCTTTCTCAAGTCTTTGAGTCTGATATTCGACCAAACTTCACAACCATAAAGGGCTGATGGTATCACAATTTTTTGCTACAAGCTGACGTAGGTAAGAAGATTGAATCTAGCTCCATTTGTGTCAACCCCTACATGAGAATAAAATGATTTTCTGCCTTTAGTACAAGATCTGTCTACTTTAGTCAAGCATTTCATATTGGAACACACAGGAATTCCAACATGCCCGGTTTCACTTAAAATAGGTATAGTATGATTGCCTATTTTCCAGTTAAACTTCTCACATGTTGTTTGCTTATTCTGATTAAAAACTAATACACAGCTTTTACTAACGTTGAAGGTGAAGTTCCATGTTAGTGAGTATCTGTTACGTATATCAAGCATTTTTTGCAAATGGATTGGTGTGTTTGCGAGCAGAGTTATATCATCGGCTAATGCTGGATTTCCAGACGGAGTGGACCCAACAAGTAGCCCTAATTTTGACTGATGTAATTCTTGTAAAAGGTTATTAATATAAACAAGATATAAAAATGTTGATAAAACACCTCCCTGTCGAATACCCCGTTCTATTGGAAAAGGTTTGGATTTTGACTCGTTCATCAGGACAATGCTTTGAATATTTGTGTATGATTCCTTTAATACATGTAAAATCTTTCCTTGAATGCCCAGATTTCTGAGTTTTAGAAAAAGTCCGTCGTAATTCACAGTGTCAAACGCCTTTTTAATATCTAAGAAAGCAGCAAACACTCTTGATCCTAGTTCTAAAGTGGAAAAAACAGCTTCGTGTAGATTGAAAGATGCTGTTATACTACTCAGTCCCTTTTGAAAACCCTGTTGTTCAGTATTAGGGAAATTATATATAGTGCTATTACACCATGCAGTTAATCTATTGAATAAGCACTTTTCAAATAGTTTATATAATACAGGCAGCAGGGAAATAGCTCTGTAATTATCAGGGTCCGTTTTAGATTTCCCTCCTCCTTTAAGTATGGGCACAATTAACCCTACTTTCCAGTCACACGGTATGTAACACTTTTCTATTACCCCGTTGAAAAGCATTGTAATGAATTCTGTCAGTCTTCTTCCTCCGTAGCGTAAATACTCATTTTGAATACCATCAATGCCCGGGGCTTTCCTAAGTTTGAGCTGTTTTATGACAGAGGCTATTTCTTGAAAGCTAAATTTTACTTTAAAGATAGGATCATCAATACAGAACTCGTCCGTTAGTTCATGATTTACAAATATGTCTCTAGATTGAGTGTACAATTTAGTAAAATATTTAGCAAACAGTCGAGATATTTCATCCGGAGCAGTCGCTAATTCACCGTCATATTTTAATTCAAAACAACATTTGGAATATTTGCTCTTGTTACGTTGTCTGTTGTACAACTTCCAAAAAAGCCTCACGTCTAATTCGGCTGCTTCATCTAAGTCTTTAAAAATATCTTCTTATATATATGAAAATGATTACAACCTATGAATTTTGTAAAATTCGGCCTTTAATTTTTGTAAGATACTTATGTTAAAAAATTACTATTTAATTCAACTAAAACATGGTCAGTTATCTAACTGTCTAAGGTGCTCGTAGTTAATTAGGTCTGATCAGCAATCATTGATGACATGTGATTGGTCAGTTCTTAGGTGTGGCAGACAGATGGGGGGGGGGGAGTGGCGGTAGGTTTCAATTGTCAAAAAGTATGATTTTATCGTCAAAGATTTCAGAGAAAGTACAAGGTTCCTTCTTGCCTTCTATTCGAAGGACAAGAAAGTATTAGAAACCTTGTTTGAAGAAAATCCTGTTTTACCTGATTGTATGAAGGGACAGATAGTATATACTGTCTGTACTGGCGTATAAGATGGGTCCAATTGCAAACAATAATGACCCTGATCTGTCATCGCATAATGTAACGGGAGACCAGGGTCTGCATTGTGTGTTCTACTGATTATTCCTAACAAACTGCATAGACCCAGATCTGCCGGCGCATTATCTGACAGCAGATCTAGGTCGATGTAGTTTGCAGTTGGGTTCGACTTATAGGCGAGCATACCCTTAAACACAAGGAAAGAACAAACTTATAACGAAACAATTTTTGTTTATTTGACTACAAGGTAATTGAATACATCCATAGAGCAATGTGTTTATTTTATCCATTAAATATATATTATTTTCACAACAAGACATTATTATATTATTCGTCTTGATTCTGCAACTCTGATGATCATTTGATCTCAGCAAGTTGGTCGCTTGATATTTCTGGGTATAATTAAAGAGACAGTTTTGGTGCATCTCGTATTGTAAATTCTTGTTGACTACATACTTTTTGATATATTTGCACGCGTCCTTTTCTCTGTTTGTTTGTGACTTTGTCGTAGTTAAGAACTCGTACATGAACCATTTGGATAACTTGAGCACAGGAGAACTTCAATGAACATTTTATTTTGTTGTAATGCATTCATGGAGTTTATTTCATTCGTCAGATCTATTTGGAATCTACACATCAAAATAAAAGCCGTTATTGATTGAAGTTAGCTCTATTTAAAAAAAAAAGAAAAAAAAAAAAAAAAAAAAAAAAAAAGATGGTACACAAATGGTTCCTAGTCCAAAGGGGGAAACTGATTCAAACAGAAGAATAAACAATTGCACCCTACGGTGACAAGAATTTTGTTCATACATCTCGTGCTTCACGCGCACATGAGTAAATGTACATTTTTGTTTCTCGTAACAATGGGACACCCTCTTTGTTGTTGGCCCTGGTTAGTCGATCACGTGGTTTTAGGGGTATAATACTCTGGTCAGTTTATGATTTCGTTGGATTTCAAGTTCTGAGCTGGTGAGTAAGCATGTTTATTTTGGTATGCAATGTAGAACCGAAATGGCTAGAACGTATATATAGGATTTAGCGTTTAATATTTACTGGGGTAGGGTATTTCTGCCAATGGTATTGAATAATAATAATAATAATAATAATAATTATAATAATATAAATAATGACTATTTAGAGAAGGTAATTTTGTTAGTACAGGAACTAATCTACCACAAGGCCTTCAGTTATTTACGATATAAAAAGTATATACAGCACAATGTGACAAAATTTAGCTTAACACTAAAGAACTGAGTTATTCTGAAAATCAAAACAAAGTTTAAAGCGGTAGCACGCGCACAAGTATCGGTGAGCACAAAAATATAAATATATTGTATTAAAAAATTATTCATATGTGAAAAAGATC